>JACDRQ010000133.1:0-146232 GCA_013841215.1 Hycleus cichorii | reverse complement strand
ATTTTACGAATTGTCTTAAGGATTAATAGGAACTGCTATAAGAACTACGTTAATTCACATGAAATAGGCTATATACAGGTGTTTTCACTTAGTTGTTGCCAACGTCTTAGTCATATAGTGTCGTGGATTGATTCATACTTCATTATCAATGAAAGATGAAATACAGTAGTACAATATAAAAAGTTATTTCTACGTCTAATTGGTAATGGTTTTCGCGCATAGAATTGTTTTCAATGTAAAGGAAAAACGAATCAAGTTACGACACTGGCGTACTTGAAACATTACCACTTGTGATAGTCTTTTTAAAAAATAACAATAATTTCGCCAATTTCTATATTTGCTTAAATATTTGAGTTGTAGCAAAAACCGTTCATTATAAAAGATGAAAATGCACCAAAAGGCTATAAAGGCTATTGTATTGATTTAATCGATCGTATCAGTGAAATTCTCCATTTTGATTATGAAATTGTTGAATCAAGTGATGGCCAATTTGGTCGTATGGATGAGACTGGTAAATGGAGTGGTATTATAAAGGATTTAATTGATAAAAAAGCCGATATTGGACTTGGTTCAATTTCTGTAATGGCTGAACGTGAAAATGTCATCGATTTTACTGTGCCATATTATGATTTAGTTGGTATAACGATATTGATGAAACAACCAACAACACCAACGTCATTGTTTAAATTTTTAACAGTTTTGGAAGATGAAGTTTGGCTTTGCATTCTAGCTGNGCTATTGTATTGATTTAATCGATCGTATCAGTGAAATTCTCCATTTTGATTATGAAATTGTTGAATCAAGTGATGGCCAATTTGGTCGTATGGATGAGACTGGTAAATGGAGTGGTATTATAAAGGATTTAATTGATAAAAAAGCCGATATTGGACTTGGTTCAATTTCTGTAATGGCTGAACGTGAAAATGTCATCGATTTTACTGTGCCATATTATGATTTAGTTGGTATAACGATATTGATGAAACAACCAACAACACCAACGTCATTGTTTAAATTTTTAACAGTTTTGGAAGATGAAGTTTGGCTTTGCATTCTAGCTGCATATTTCTTTACAAGGTTCCAAATTTTCGAAAATTTTCTAAACAAATCCTTATGGTCACATGTTCAAAATAATTTTGTCACGATGGGGATTCCAAAAAGCTTTGTTCCAAACAATTTTGCGAATAATTTGATCAAAAATTTGCCTCTTTTGAAGGGCCTAATTAACCGAATATTTGCAGTTTTTTGGATTCGTATGCTGTTGTGGAAAAGTTTTTTGGACATGTGACCATAAAAGTGTGTTGTCAAAATCTTAGCAAATCTATAGTTATTAGCAAATTTTCAATTTTAAATTGATGATAGAGCTAAATTATTTATCAAATTCTTTCTATTACTACATTAGCCAATTGCCTCATTACTTATCAATTTGTTTTTGCCCGTAGTTTCTTGATGTGGGTATTTGATCGTTGGAGTCCGTACAGTTATCAAAATAATCGCGAAAAATATAAAGATGATGAAGAGAAACGTGAATTCAATTTAAAAGAATGTTTATGGTTTTGTATGACTTCACTGACTCCCCAAGGTGGTGGTGAAGCACCTAAAAATCTATCTGGACGACTTGTTGCAGCTACTTGGTGGCTGTTTGGTTTCATTATTATCGCTTCATACACTGCAAATTTAGCTGCCTTTTTGACAGTTTCGCGATTGGATACACCAATTGAATCCTTAGATGATTTATCAAAACAGTATAAAATTCAATATGCACCGTTGAATGGGTCATCAGCGATGACATATTTTGAACGGATGGCAAACATCGAAGCTCGTTTCTATGAGTATGTTCCTATGGTCAATTAAGGGATTATAACATCTTACAAAAAAGAGAAGCTTGGATCGAAAATTTCTTGTTCGCCGTTTGAGTTGTAGAAATGCACAAGGCAGCATGAAAAGCGATTTCTGAGCTATATTGGAAATGTTTTTAGAAAATTCTGAATTACAGAGAAAAATCTTGGAGTAGGTTTTGTCGGATTTTCCTTCATAACTCAACCAATACTCTTTATTTTGCAAGATTTTCACATATTCTATACAAAATTGAAAATGATTTCCAAATTTTTAAGAGATTCTATAATGACTCTGAGACAAATGTTAAAGTTTTAATGTAGGTCCTACATAATTTGGTGAATTACATGTTACATTTTTTGATTTTGGCCATGCAGAATAATGCTGTATCGTGCAATAAGCAAGAAATTTTCGATCAAATAAAGCTTTTTGTGAGCAATTGTAATCCGGCTGCTTTAAAATCCATTAGAATTAACAATTTTTGGAAATTTGCAGAATTTGGAAGGATATGAGTTTGAACGATAGTCTATCGGAGGTAGAACGTGCAAAATTAGCCGTATGGGATTATCCAGTAAGTGATAAATATACGAAAATGTGGCAAGCAATGAAAGAAGCCGAATTGCCAAATACTTTAGATGAAGCTGTTGATCGTGTATTAGATTCACGGACATCAAGCGAAGGTTTTGCATTCTTAGGTGATGCTACCGATATTCGTTATTTAGAATTAACAAATTGTGATCTACAAATGGTTGGTGAGGAATTCTCCCGTAAACCGTACGCTATCGCCGTCCAACAAGGATCGCCTCTTAAAGATCAATTCAATACAGCGTAAGTTCTATTAAAAGGAACAGATTACAATTTATTACAGAAATAGATTAAAGAATTTTCTCTTATCTTTTCTCTTGAAACACAATGCAAGACCATTATTAAAAGAGCATTTCAAATTGTAGGACATGACAGTTCTCATTTGGGGAAATTTTGACTTTGAGTTACAGAAGAAAATCATTGAGACTGTTTCTTTTTTAACAATTTTAGTCCATAACTCGACAGTAAATTGAAGGAGCTTCTCAAATCTTCTAGAAATTCTAGAAATTTACCAATACATTCGATAATTTTCCGGCAAATTTAGAAAAACGGCGATATTTTGCATTTTTCTCAGTGTAGGCTCAATTATAGGGAAAAGTATAAAAAGTAAGCTACTAAATTTGATATTGTAAAATCGAATTTTCACCAAATTTTTCAAAATTAGAATTATTATGTCTTGAAGTTTAAAATGCTCGTTCCAATGCTACAATGCGTTTTGTGTTGTGAAAATCAAGCGAGAAAACTTTGATCAAAATTCTTATTTTTTCAATCGAAAGTTGTAGTTTGGCCCTTTAAATTACTACCAAAAATGGCCTAAAAGCCGATTTTATTCAATCTTTCTAGGATTTTGCAATTGTTGAATCGACGTGAATTAGAACGTTTGAAAGAGAAATGGTGGAGCCGTAACCCGGAACGGAAATTCTGCGAGAAACAAGACGACCAATCGGATGGTATCAGTATCCATAATATTGGTGGTGTTTTTATTGTTATTTTTGTCGGAATTGGTATGGCTTGTATAACATTGGCATTCGAATATTGGTGGTATAAATATCGTAAAAATACAAAAATTATCGATGTTCAAGAAGCTACAAATACTAAACCGAAAATTATTAAACATCAAAAAACTAAACTCGGTCAAGATAAACTGTATCCACGTTCCAGATTTTAAATATTTTCGGGGCACTTTCTTGAGGAAACAATGTGTTGTTTGCTGTTTTGCACAATAATTTTGATAATAATACAACTGAATTTGGTTATAACGAACTCGGTTGTTACATAATTCTGGTTGTAGTGTCTATTTGTGTGCGACATTTGGATGTGTAGCTCATTTTAAAAAATTGCAACATGGTCAGAGCGAGTTTTGACCAACTTGCCGATGAGCTACGCGGCTCAAATTTGGGTAAAACGATCTCTAGGTACCCCCCTATAAATCCTTGAAATATTTTTCAAATCTACACTAAAGTTCATTATTTGTGCTAATTGAGCCGAAAGTTTAACCCTCTCTAGCAATTAAAGGTACTACATTAAGAAATTGATAACTTGTGATGGTGTTAGAGACGTTATAATCGAATTCGGTTAAACAACATTCAAAATTAAGGAGTTATTTGTAAAAAATAACAATAATTGCTGAATTGTGTGTATATTTATTTACAATGTGTTGATAATAAATAATGCAAAATTATTAATAATATTGATATAATTTTACAAGAACTATACAAGGTGTACCATAATATTTTACTTCGCGAAATTGCCTGTAGTTTTCAATTACATAGTGTCGCAACTTTGTTCATACTTCACCAACCACATTTCATATTTGTTGATGTAGGTACAATCTTGCAGCTGGCTATGGTTTGATTACGCAGTGTCGCGGATTGATTCATAATGCGTTGATAAATGTCAAATTTAGTAAACTGTGAAACAATCTACGATACTACGTAACCAAAGTTACCGCCAAATGTATTTTTTAAGTGTATGAACCAAGGCCTGCTAGATTTTTCTATAATAATAATAATAGTAAAAATAATGATAATAATAATAATAATAATAATAATAGTAATAATAATGATAATAATAATAGCAATAATAGTAATAATAATAATAGAGTAATAATAAAAACTAAAATCTAACAGATATTGGGACGAACAAAGCTACGCTCAGAGTTGGCCATGTCTTTGTTTAAACAGAGTCGCAGTTTTGTTCATACTGTTGCCCTACATTTTGATTTTCTGAATAAAGCTACGACGTTACATAACTTTAAAAATCCAGTTAACTGAACAAGATGGAATATTGTGGTAGACCCTGTAAATACAAATTCCATTTGATTATTTTTAACTCTTTTATAAGTAGAAAACGTCTACATGAGAAAAAATCGATCAAATGTTATCAATTTTCGAAAATATGCAAATCATAATTCAATCGTATGGGTTAATTTTTTATCAATGCTGTTCTTGTCCAATTCTAGTTCGATGGTTAAACTTTCAACTTCCGCTTCTAAAGCTCTCGTCCGTCGATACATTTGAACATAATTCATTTGTAGTTGTCGTTGATAACGTAAGACTTTCTCTTTCTCTTGTGCCCATATACGACGTTCATTTTCAAAATCTTTCAATTTTCGCGTCATCTCCCCACGTAATTGTTCTATTTCTAAATTGTACGTTTCGTTCGATTCCAATTCGTCGCATTCGTGAGTTTTAGTTGATTCAATGCCATTATCTTTATCCTTATAACCATCATTATTCAACGATATCTCCAATAATTCGTCATTTAATTCACAAATTTCAGATTTTAAACGATCTGTTGGCGTGACATCGTTATGATTATGTTTTTGGTTTTTGTATTTCTCTAATTCTTCTTTCAATTTCCGGATTTCTTCATCTTTACTCGATGATTGTTCTTTCAATTCATCAATTTGCAAATCACGTAAATCGACTTGTTTGCGTATTTCTCGATGTTCGTTGCGTAATTGTAACAATTCTTGACATTTTGACGTCTGTTCGTTCTGTAAAATAGTTATTCTCAATAATTAAATTTACAAGAAGGTGTAGATGTAGAAAAGTGCAATACAGCATTGAAAAGAGCATTTCAAGATTCAGAATCTGCCAGTCTTTACGTCACTGACATAGTTACATATAACTACTTAAGTCAATTTTCTTAAGACTCCTTATTTTTATTATCTACCATGCTTGGACTGCAAGACCTGATGGAAACTCATTTGAAAAAAATTTTAAGGACTTCTATAGGGGTCCTTGGAGACTCTTTTAGCAAAATTTGCATCTTGTAGCTCATGGTGAAGTTGGTCAAAAAATTCGAATTTCTAATATAATTTTCAAAAGTAAGGTACAATGACTCAGAATGACTCAAGAATGCTCTCAACATATTTTTTTCATTTTTCTCCATCACAATCCAAAATAGGCATTCCAAAATAAAATGGAGAAGACTCATTCTTTGGTCATTCAAAAGAACATAAAATTTAGCAAGCTCTAATTTAAAAATTACCCACTGTACGTTATTATGTTGGTAGCACCATCTACGCAATATTTTGCAAACGAGCATCTCCCAAGCTAAAGGAATAATTTGCTATCTACTGTGAGAAGATCATTGCAAAGCAATGGTGAAGTTATGGAAAAAAAAGAAACACCAAAGAAACGTGCTTTGAAGTTTTTCAGTATAATTCAGATTTTATACAAACATTTTTAAATGAAATTGTCTTGTCTGTGTGGCACTTTGTTACAAATTGAAAAATAAGCAAGAAAATTTCGATCAAACTTCCTTTTTTCTTGTAAAAAGTTATAATTTGTTTTTTATAATTTGCAAAATACTCACTTGATAATCTTTAAGCTGTGATTTGAGTAACGAAATCTCGCCGGTTTTCTGACACAATCCCCATTCGGTCTCTTCTAAACGGCCACGTAATGTTGTCACTTCTTGTCGTAAACGTTCACTTTGACAATTCGCCCGTTGTGTTTCGGCAAATAAACGTTTCTTATCTTGTTGCAATTGAAATGTTTGCATCATTAACATTTGTTCTAGTTTTAAAGCTTTCTGTGCACTGGCTCTTAGACGATTCTCATGTAAACTTTTCATACGTCTCAATTCACGTTCCCAAACTTTTTCTTTCTCTTGATAAACATGAAAAATCACTTGTTCGTTATGTTCCATTGTTTGTCGTAGATAAGCCAATTCGGAATCACGATCACGTAATGCTGCTTCTAATTCGGATATGCCAGAATCGGATGGTGATGGTGTTAAATCTAAAAGACTTCCACCATTCGTGCCCGACAAACGATACGAACTCTTGTTCCTACATACACAAAAAAACAACAATGACAACAAAGAAAAAAAAGCGAAAGTTGTATTAAACGCTAAACATATCCGTTATTGTTTGCTTCGTTTCCACTACCTACAATGCCGTAATAACGTGGCAAAAATCTGAAGTTATGTCCTAATTTTGGAAGAAAAAGAACAACATTTTTGTAATACAATTAAAAATTACCAAATCTTCTTCTATTTTGACGATTTCATTAAAAAATTGTTAAAAATATTATGATTTAAAATGTGAATATCTCAAAGTGTGAAATTTATGATCTTACAAATGGTACTAAATGCCAAAATTCGAACGAAATTGATGACTTTAGTAGATTTGTAGCCAAAATTCCCTGTTTCGTGCTTCAATTTGAGTTAAGTTACCAATTTTAGGGAGTAAAAAAACACAATTAACTGAGTTGCTGAAATTTACATTTTGTGAATTACAGCAATGCAACAGGCAGTTCGATTTCATAAATCAATAGCTAAAATTCCACATTTTTGACCAAACTGCGTTAAAGTGACAGAAATGATAAAATGTGATCAAAATTCAAGCTCAACTGATACGAGCACAATTTGTGACCTAAAATGAGATGCAATTTTTGCAGCCAAAAATGTCAAAAGCACAATTCAGTTGTGAGAATTCAAAATTAAATTTTTACTAAAAACCTCAAAAAATTGACTGAAATTGTAGATTTCACAGATTTGTTTCTTTACAAATGTCTCATTAGCTGTTCCTGTTTTTGCCATAAGTTTGCATTATAAAATTTTGCACAACTTCGGTCTTGATTCCATACAATTTACAAAAATTTCAAAACAAAATAAAGGAAACTTACATCATATTACTATCAACAGTTGAAATCGGTGATTTCCTTACACTCTCCAAACTATCATAATTCATTAACTTATGTGGTAATGATGTTAATGAGCTCATTGCTAATGGTGGTGATGATGAAACAGAAGGGCATAAAGAACGTAATTTTCTATCTAATGAATAATTCGAATTGCTATTCGGTTGACAAAGATCATTACTACCTAAAAAAATAATGTTAAATTACAAATAATTATCTCTAATTGTTAACAATTATATTCTTTAAAGATAGGTAATAATAACTTACTTCCATATAAAGTTAAACGTGAACCGGGCCGTGTTAGTATAGGCGTTGATCCGTATCGTTCACCTCCTGCTAAACCGAATCTGGCTGCAGGTGTCATTGTTGCAGGCTTAAAGGCAATCGGACGTATTACAACTTTACCCTAGAATCAAAAACAAAACAAAAAAATGAAAACGATATAAATGGATTGAAAGCAAAACACACAGCAGGAATTATAGTACGTTATTTTGTTTTGTACTTGTAACCCAAACCAATTATTTATAGAAGCGCAAGCAATTAAAATTCGCCAAACAAAACAGATGATTACAATTTAGCACTCTACAAGTTCAAGAGTACTGTCAATGTTACAAAACATAACGATTATTAATGATCTTGCATGTTATTAATCAATATTGTTTATTCTATGTTCGATTTTATTTTTATAATTCACGTTTATTTGTCCATATCTTGTCTCCTCATCGACTACAAACGAGGTAGTTTAGCCCACCTGTAATTTAGATCTTCTCATCATCATCATCATCATCATTATTATTATTATCATTATTATCATCAGCACGAGCCTTGAAGGCATCCACTACTAACTATTATCATCAATAACAAAAAGCTGAAAGTACCGTAGCGGTACTTTTGGTAATATTTCTATACAAAGGTGTAGCTTTTATCAGCGAAAGAAAAATGTGAGAAATACATATCTGGACAATAAACAAGTATAATGACGTAATTATAGGTCCGAATTAATGCAAAATCGTTTTTTTTTTTTCGTTAAAGAAGTATGACTAATTCGAAGATTTATATGAATAGTGGTGGCATTTATAGTAACTGTACGAGCAGATGTAGACTAGATTACGAAATTTGTGGTTTCTTCTTGCATCATTCGTTTGATTTTCAATGACAATGACCGTTTATTTTGGTTAATTTTTTTTATTTTAACCAAACCATTGTATGACATTAATTCAACTGTTTTAAATTAAGATAGTGTCTCACTAATGAGTTCTATCCATAACACACTAGTGAGTTATAAAATACTCCAGTTCGTTATTTTTTATGGCTAGCAAAAATAAATCTTCCATTATTCAATTTTATTAACTGCAAAATCAATTTGTTGACAATGTTAGATATTTGAAGCACTCAAAATTATCTAAAATGCCCTAGTGTTTGGTGCTGAAGAAAGTCTAGTATACGTTTCGTGCAATATAGGACAGGCTTCACTCCCTTGCTTTGTGAGTAAACTTTTCTTTTGCGTCTTATTTGTCCCGTAATGTACTTGTTATATGAATTGCTATTAAATTTGGAAGTAGAAATATGAGTTGGAATTCTTCAATTATGAATGACAAAATAAATAAAAGGTACAAAAGAAGGAAGAAAAAGCAAGACATGAGAGAAGTAAAGAAAATATAAAAACAATTAAGAAAATAAAGAAAAACATAAATGACCAAAGTTAGAGGGAAAAGAACGAGAAGACAAAAGAGAAATAAAAACACAAGGAAGAGAGGAATGAAAGAGGAAAAAAGAAAGTAAATTTGATAATAAAGAAATAAGAGAGTGAGAGAGTGAAGGTAAGAAAAGATGAAAGATGATGTGGAAGAAATAAGAACGTATAGGAAAGACAGAACGGGAAAATAAAATAAAACAAGAAAAGAGAGAACATGAAAGGAAAGGTACAACAACAAGAAATAATTAAAGGAGCATATGCAAAAAAGAAAGAAGAAAAATAGGAAAACAATAGACAAAGAAAAGAGCGGAGGTAAAATGAGAAAAATAAAAATTAGAAAAGTAAGGAAAAATTGATTCTAGGACAAAAACAAAGGAAGGAAAATAACAGAAAAATGAACAATAAAGAAAGAGAAAAAGAAAAAATTTAAGTAGTATAGTAGAAGAAAGAATTTGGTTATCGAGATATTGACAGAGGAAGAAGAGAAGAGAATATAAGAAACTAGACAAGCCGAAGAAAAAAAAAGCAGAAAAAAATTAAAGTAAGAATGTATAAGTGAGACATAAAGAGAATATAGTAGAAATAAAAATAAAAGATGAGAGAGAAGGAAACATAAACCAGAAGAGACAGAAAGAAAGAGACGATATGAGTAGAAACACAAGAAAGAGATAAAAGAAAAAGTAAGGCAGTGACGGAATACGAATTTTACAATAAAGGAACCAATAAAGAGCAAGGCAAAGAAGATAAAAGAAATTAGATCAGCAGGAGAAAAAGTGATAAAACAGAGAAAATAATGAGAGATGACAATGAATAGGTGGCAAATAAGCAAAAAATAACTTCCCTACCCTCTGGTCGGGGAAGTTAATAAGAATGTATAGCAAAAGAGAGAATCAGGCAGATAGACTAAGACAAAAAATACAAGAGTAAGAAAGAAATAAAGGAGAGAAGGAAGAAAAATGCAAAGGCAATAAAGGAATAAGAAAGAGAGGGTGAACACAAGAAAAAGGAAAGGAAAAGAAAGTGAATTTGATAAATAGAAGAAAAAGTAAAGAAATAATGATAAAACAAGAAACAGCAAGGGGAGAAAGAAGTGAGGAAGAAATAAGAAAGTGTATTGGAGGTAGAAAGTGGATGTAGAAGAAAAAGAGAAGTGAGAATAATAAAAGAAAATAAAAATCACAAGAAAAAGAAGGAAAATAAGAAATGAGAAGGCGATAATACAAAAAATATGAAGGACAAGAAAGGAAAGAGCAAAAATAAAGTCAATTTGACAAATAAAGACAGAAATATTGAAAATCGTATTTTTCATGAAGATATGAGAGAAAAGAAGAGAAGGAAGAAAAAAATAATGAGAAGAAAGTTGGGAATGATAGGAGAAACAGAAAATGGATGTAGAGGAAGAAGGGGGGAGAGAGATGGTAACAAAAGAGATAAGATAAAGAAAGACAGAAAGAAAAGACAAAAGAAGAGAAAGACACATAAAAGAATGAACATTGGAGAAAAAAAAAGACTTTGATAAGAAATAATGGGGTGCTGCAGTTTCGCACTGCTTTTATATGAATCGGTACTGAAAATTACATACATAATTGTAGTATGTATGGGAATGAAATCAAAAAGGCGATGAAAAAAAAGAAAGCAAATGAACTTGAATCAGGTGATGGTGTAATTTGTGCATAATAACGAAATAATCATAACAATTACTACTACTAATAATAATAATAATGACAATAACTAGTTTAAGATTTGACGTTGATTAATTTGCTAATTATGCAACGCTTTCAATTGTTTGACAAATTATCAGAAATTCTACAGAGTATCTAGTTCTAATTCTTCGAATTGATAAACTTCACGTGCACACAAAAATACAGGGTGTATAATAATAATTGGTCATGCTTTAGTTATAGATATAATGTTGTAGATTGCTTCTTATCTCACAAAATTTTTTGAATGGCCAAAGCAAGCTACTTTGTCCCAAAACTATGGCCAACTCGAAGTAAAGTACCGTTGTACACCCTATATTGAAGTCTGCGTAAAAATAAAACGTTTATATCGAAACTGTTATTGTTTGTTTATGCAAAATGGGTTTGTAAGCCGAACAAATTATTAAGTAGAGAACTAGTTCCACTTGTTAGCACTCCTTTAGTTCCATTGAAATTCTTTCTAGGTTAAGCTAATCGCAGAACGAAATACAACAATATTTAGCAAATATTCCTATCTTTTTGCTCAGCTTATGTACAAGCCATATTTGAGTTCACGTGTACTTGAAGAAGATGCAAAACAGTTCGCGTTCTCACGATCGCCAACTAAACAACAACAATGTAGCCGGAGGCGAATGACGGGCGGGTCTGCGCACGAGCCGCCTCCAGAACGCGACTAAACACACTATATGATATCATATTAGTTGATCAAGAAATTTCGACTTTGATACAGTACTATAACATGGATGGAAGCGACCAGGGAATTTGCTCCAGGTGTAAAGAAAACACAGAGGTGTAAAATCGACTAATTTTAGTCAATTTAAGTTGATAATTTGAGATGAAATACTTAATCCTTTTAAACGAAAATATACAATAGTGTAAAATTAAAAAAACAAATAAAGTGTTTGAACGTGAAAATAAGACAGTTCAGCAACTTTTGACCCATTTGATTGAAACATTTTGACCAATTTTTTGTAAATATTTGAAAATAAACTTCCGATTCTAATCTTATCGGCTGTTTTTACTCGCTTATTTGTAACTTAAAAGATGAGTCATTATTAAGGTGCTTTGGAATACTAATTGTTGCCAATATAAGTTGAAAATTTAACATTAATATTCTTGCAAAACTCAAACTTTTTGTTGTTAATGACGAAGTGTAACCAAATTTCATGTCAAAATGTAAAATTTACGATTTCTTTAACTACCGAATGCCAAAATTCCAGCTAAATCGACTTATTTGAACGAAAAAAATACAATTTTCAACAACTACAAATTACTTTTGTTATGTTACCTATATCAGTATGAGTCATAATTATTGTGGTGGTAGATTGGGAAAAATCATTGTTGCCAACAACAATACGTACAATGATTCGCAAATAAGAACAAAGAATAGAAAGACAAGCACCAGGTCGTGATGAATGGGAAGAAGTTGGTATCGCCCAACCTGTGCACCTCCACGACGCCACATCTTTTCAGATCCTATCAACGAGATAAGTGTGTGTGTATATGTGTGTGTATATGGATATATATGCGGACCTTGCGGCAGATTCTCTTTTCTTCTTCTTCTTCTTCTTCTCATCTTCAACATTGGTTGTCTCTTCAATTTTTCTGTTTCTCTTTATTATTATTATTATTTTTTTGCTTTGCTTGTCTTCACGATACATGTACAATATATATAACTATATGTATAGGTACCTCTATTTAACAACCAACATAGTTGCAATGTCGATGCACAATAGCACAAAACACGATATCATCTCTTTTATAAGTTTTGCACATATTATGCATGCGTAACAAACGACACGGATATTGCATTTCTTCATTCTTCTTTTATTTAAACAACTATTCTCATCTTAAAACAAACCAAACAATTGTTAGATATTATCTTACATTTATAAGAATTATTCATCTTCTTCAATTTTCTTCAACCTTCCGGAAAGTGTACAGTTACACATGAAGAATCATACGAATAAATGAAGATAAAGAGACAAACAGACAGACAGGGAGAAAGAGAGAGAGCAGTAAATAAATTATATAAAATTAATCGACTTTATAATTAAAATAAATTGAATGATTTTATAATAATCTTGATTGTACGTTGTAATTAGTGTCAATTATTTTATTTATTTGTGGCACGTGACAGACATTTATTTATTCCTTAGAAATGTAAAAAAAAAACGGAATCAACTAACATACTTTACCTTTTTCGCTTCAATTAAGAAAATTACTTTGGTAATACACTAATTGGTACAGAATTGCAAAATTATATTGTTAGAAATAAAGTTTAATCATTCACTCTATCATCAATATTGAGCGGCACGTGTCACGAAATTTTTGTTTCGCTCATTTAGAGATGTCTAGCCCTTAGTAGCCTTTAAATTTCTATTCAACAGACCTGAACACTAAGGACCATTTATGTGTATGTTCCTAGTTCATAAGGAGTAACTCCCATTAGTTGGCAAGTGATTCGAAAAGTACTTCAAGCGAAATTAACATCTTGAAACTGATTTGAAAGTTGATTAAGATTATTCAAAATGATACAAGAATGCTTTCAACATTGTATTCTAAGAAAAATGCGAAATAATTCTACCTGTTCTAGAATAAAAAGAAACTCAACGTTAGGATATTCAAAAATATATTGCCCAAAAGGAGCATATTGTGAGCAACTTCCCCATAAGCTACAAGACTCAAATTTTGTGAAAAGAATTCTTTAGAATGTATCATACAAATTTTTGAATAATTCTTAGCCACTCGCCAACTCGTATGACGTATGCTATTTTTTCTTCACTAATAAGAAAAAATTAAAAAAAAGGATTTGTACCTATACTATCAATTTCATTACATCATCGTACATAAACCCAAAAACAATTAATGTGTAAATACCGCAAATTTGTAGCATTTCCCTTGTTACTCTTTTTCTCTTCTCTGGTTCTTCCAGATCTGCTTTTGTTCTTCTTTTTTTCTTCTACATTGCTTCAATTTTTCTCCTGTTCCTGTTCCTTCTAATCGCGCTTCTTTCTTTTGTTGTTTCTGCCTTTATTCTTTCTATCCTCTATTCTCATCTACTTTTTTTATTTTTTTTTCAGCTGTTTTCGCCCTTTCTCTTCTTCCTTTAACCTAGCTTCGTCATTTTCTGCTGTTTTCCTGTTTTATTTTCTTTTCAATGCATTTTCATTTGTTTTTCACTGTTTTTACTGATTCCTTTTTTCTTTCTGTCCTGCCTTTCTATCTTCTATATTTTCATTTCTCTCCTGCCTTTTTAACTGTCTTTTTTTTACGATTCTTTCTTCGTTCTTTTTAAATTTTTTCTTCTATTTTTCTCTCGTTCTTTAGTCTACATTTAATACTTCATCCATTACCTCTATTTCTTCTCTATGTTTTTGTTTCTCTTCTGCTTTTATTTCTTCCCGCCTCTCTTCTTTCTTTTTCGACTGCTTTCCTGTTCCTTTTTTACTGTCTCTTTAATTGACAGTTCATCACTTCCTTTTATGTGCATTTTCATAAGTTTTTCATTGTTTTTATTGTTTTGTCCTGCAATTTCTTTATTTCTTCCTCTGTTTTCTGTCTCTCTTTACATTCTCTTTCTCTCCCGCCTTCCTTTTTCCTCTTGTTTTTTTCTTTTACTTTCTCTTAACTCTGCTTTTATCTACATGACTTTCTAGGTAACATTTTTAATATGTTTCTATCAATATAACAGCAACACCTACACACTAATTTAACTTATGACCCGCCACTGTATAAAACAATAAAGAAAACCGAAGAAAAGTTTAATTGACAGTCAACAACTGCTTTTGTAAAAGAGAGAAACGATCAAATAAAGTTTATTATAATGTTTCCAATAAATACCACATCATATAATAATTTATTTCAAACATCTTAAATAAAGTCAACATTATTATCTTGAATCATGCAATAATAAAGGACAGTTCACTTTAAAAAATGAATTTTAAATTAAATTATGTTACATTATAGATATAGTGTTGAAAATGTTCTCTCTCTCTTTTTGCACAAAGTAAGCAAAAATAATTTCGTGTAGGTACAATAAAGGTAGTAAGTAGAAAGACGATGTTTTTGTTGTTGTTGTTGTTATTGGCGCATTGCTGTAAACAAAAAACTGGTTTCAATTTATTCGATTTCGGTTTCAACTGAATTCGAATCCTCCGCATTATCGGGTGTCATAAACAAAACTGCCCGGACCAGAACAACAAGAACAACAAAATGAAGAAAACGGACATGAAAAAGGACCGGATTCTAGAATAAACTTTGCAGTTTCACTGGTTTTTTTTTCGCCCACCACATCTTTGTGTGCTTGTTTTATTTCGAGGAAGAACTTCTTGAAATTGAATTGGCAAAAATCAAAGTTATGTTGAACTATTAATGAGAACAACAACATTGTACAAAAAACGATTAGCGGTCATCGTTGACTTCACTTTCCAATTAAACCTCGAACTATAAGAGAGAGTCGGCCGGGTTAAAGAGTAACTGATACACGCACAGAAAGAAATATACACATAGAGTATGAGTATGTTTACATCTAGTGATAACTAAGCTCGTAGCTTTAAAGCTGATGTAAACACTCGATGTTGACTTAACAAAACTATAGTTAAAAACCGTAGTACAGTTAAAATTAACACAACTATTGTCGAGGTAAACGGTTGACTATACTCTTAGTCAAGTTAACTGCAGCAATGGCAACCTGAAGAAAAATATAGAACTACAATCTCACTTTTAGGGTGATTTGCATCGTGTTTTCGAGTCTTTTGCATTGAGCGAAATCACCTAAAGTGCAATTACAATTACACTAATAACTAAACATTCACATTTTTCACTGAGAGAATACATGTGGGTCCTTAGGAAGATTAGGAATTTATTTATCTGTAATAGGGCAGTTGGCTGCACTCAAACAGAAGCGGATATTTAAAAAAATAAACTTGATTATAGTTTCTGATAATAGATGTAAACGCCTAATAGTTTAGTCTCTTAACTAATTGTAAGCTATGAGCTTAGTTATCACTAGATGTAAACGTACTCATACACAAACCTTATAATATTGTTCGAGGTTAATAATGCGACTTTTAAGAAGCCTCAAACAGATTAAACCAACACCATACACGTTGATATATTTAATAGGTAAAACCACTATTTATGGCCCTGATTTCGATGTCTGAATCATCCAGCATATTATTCTTTTGTATCTAAGTACATAAATACAAGTTGAATGATATATCGGAGCATATGATTTATAAATATAGCACCACCAGTGTCGTAACATGATACAAATTAGAAGTTGCACTTTAAGTGAACAAAAATTTTCGAGGATTTAACAATAAAATTTACTATAAATCGGCAATTTAACGAAAGAACTTTTCAAAATCTTTGATTAAAAGTAGAGAACGTAGCTAAATTGCCGATTTTATGGGGCAAAATCACAATATTGAAACAAAGATACGAATTTATGAGAAAAATTTTGGCAAATTTTGCAAAATTGTATTATTTTGCCACTTGAGCAAAAAAATGGTAATAAAGCGCAATGCTACTTTTGGCTTTAAAAGAATAACTTTTTGCAGCTAAATCTCAATTCAAAATATAAAATTTCCAATCTTTTATAGTACTGCAAAGGGTCAAAATTTGAGCTGATGCTGTTTAACGGACTGTTGGTCAGATTTGATAATAAAAGAAAAAAAAGATAATGGGTATCAAAAATAGAGATAGAAGTACTATAAATATTTCTTCTGTGAGGGTTACTAGCGCAATTGCGGTCAAACTTTGTACTTTCTCCAAAGTCAGTTCACGTCAAATTGATAGGCCGAAACGTCTAGCAAGTTTTGATAACAATTTAAAATATCGTTAGTGTCTTACCTTATCTAGAACGCCACTAAATGGTTGAATATTAGGCGGTGCTAATCCATTAACATCAACAAACTGACTGTTATCATTATCACCATTGTCATTATCATTATCACCACTATCATCACAACAAACAATTGGTGAATTAATCAAATCACACGATGACGAATCATCAGAGAAGAGCGTCTCTGTACCGCTATCAATTGTGGCCATGATTTTTACATATTTACAACCTGTAATAACAACAAAAACAACACCATCAGACAATATGTTAAATAGATAACAACAACAACAACAACTTGAAGGTATAGCGGTTTTTTTCCTCTCAAGCTTTGATCCTTTTAAAGATTTCGTAGAAATAATTGAACTGTCATGGATATTGAGACAAATACAAAAAGAGTGCGGAAAAAAGATCAAAACCACTCCCTTTATGCGAAAATTTTTTATGACGCTTTTAAATAGCGGTTTTTAATAGTTTAAAATTTAAGAATTTTCAACGGTCCATTTGGAAAATAATTCAAATCTTTAACAAAAATAAACTCACACATATTTAATTCTTATGTCGTTCTGCACGCTCAAAACTAACGGATGTCTCTAACTAAACATAAAAACATGATCTGTTTTGTTGGCTTATCAGGATATCTAATCACTATTATCACAGGAAAAAAAAGATAGATAGATGATAATAATAAGTACAATTTCGTGACATAACGGATCATTGACGATTGTTGTCGGGGTTGTTGAGAGCTAAAAGGTTAATTATTATTTGTATCTACTCTTTGATTAATAAAAATATTGGAAAAAATTACGAAAAACTTCTAAGACTGTAAAAAGAACTTTATTGAAATATAAATTTATCAAAAAAACCAATAATTTGATACAAATATGAATTAAATACTTCAAAAAATATGATAAATTTCCCCTGACATGAGAGAAAAAATTTTGATTTGCTATAATTTAGCCAAGAAAATCCACATTTTATAGTGCAAATTAGTGTAAATTGAGCTTTTTTACTACTCAAGAGTTAAATTTAGTTAAAATTCTTAATTTTCATTAAAATTTTTATACTTTTATTTTGTGGAAAATATCAAAAAGAGTCTCAAAACTTAATTTTCAGCTCAAAAAATGAAGGGGAAATATATGAAAATTTGTACTTTTAAGAACAAGGTTCACAAAGAGAAAAGTGTTAGGACAAAAATTCTGCTAAAATATTCCCTAGATTATTTTTTTTCACGTGCAAAAACACATTTCAGTGTTTTGAGTTTACTTCTTTTTGAATAATTTATATAGAGAATAGAGCTAAATTCTTCAAATAGTCTAGGGACTGGATTTAAAATTTCCAAAAAGTATCGAAAAATTCCTCTGTCGCCAATTCAGCCAAAAAGTCTAGATTTTAAAATAAAAATTTGCCAGAAATAAGTCCAAGTGGAGCTTTTTACTACTTAGCTCAATGATATTCTCAATTTTAATGAAAAGACATCAAAAAGCTGCTCAATTATAAGCTCAAAAATAGATCTCAAATATACTTGAAAATTCTTACTTTGGATTACCTAAAGAGTAAGTTTCGAGATAAAAATTGTCCTGAATTTTGACCTCAAATTTAATTTTTAGCGTAGAAAAAAGCCTTTGATGCCTTATTTAATGCTTTATGTATAGAATAGAGCAAAATTGATCAAATAGATTAATAATTTGATATTAAAGTCTTTTGGAATTTCCTTTTGCTAATTTAGCCAAAACGTATACAATTTAAAGTAAAAATTTGGCCTGGTGAGGTACATTAAAAATGATGTTCCTGAGTAGGATTCAATTTTGGTACTCTCATCATGCGAAAAAGACGAAAAAGCAGCTTAAATTAGTTCAAGAGAAGAGTTCACAAAAGATAAAACACCATATTTAATTTTTTGGATAGTTATGTATTTGAAAATAGTAAAATTTAATAATTTAATACAATGACATACTAACTTGATTCACCCTGTAAAGTGAGTTCAAAATCGATTTGGCCTTTTCATTGTTAGTTTACCGCCGATTTTTTGCCGGTCAATGGTTCCAAGACACAAACAACAACAATAACAACATAAAATGCCTATTGCTATCGAAAGGAACCATCAATTCTCACAACTATCGATAGACAATCAAAATACAACGCGTACCACTTAATTATGGTTAGTTCCTCATAATAGTTGAGCAATTCGAGAACAAAGAAGAAATTTTTCATCCGATTCCTACCAAAAATCAAAATTTAGTCGAGAAGGTTGCAATTTTTATAAACTATTTTTATTTGAAATTTTGCTCCAATATAATGGAGAAAAAAATTTTGGAACACTCCAAATCAATAAGAATTGCCATAAGATTTAACAACAATTAGGAGGAACACGTTGTATAATTACAATTGAAGATTAAATCCTTCTAGAAGAGAAAATCTAAGGGGATTGGTGAATATATCCGGTTATTGTTGCGTTATTCTATTTTATTTTTATCATATATAGAGTGTACCACAATTATTCACCTCACACTAGATTGTACTTTTATTACATACTGTCGAAGATTGATTCATATTTCACTAAATTTGACATTTGTTAATGTATTTTTTAAGTGTCTGAACGAAGCTGCGATGCTACTTAACAAAAGCATTGCCGATTATTAAGAATATACACTCTGTATTATACATTTCTTCTACATTGTTATAAATAGTAGGTGTTACTAAACAACTATATGTATAAGAATTAGTCAGTAATGTTTCTAACATCATATTTTAGTTATGTATGAATTTATGTTCGTATTTCTGCTCTGATTATAAATGTTTCATAAGAAATTAAAAAAAAAAATAAAATAAATGAAAGAATTGAAAGAAAGATATCAAACAAACAGGATCTATACAGTTGTAGTTATATTTGATTAAATAAAGAAAAAAAGGATTGGCTAACAACACTCCTACACAGTTCCGGTAATAAATAAATAAATAGAAATTTTGCTCATAGTTGGTAGTACTGTAATAACGATTTAGTTGTTAAAAAGATGATGATTCTTCAGACTGCATTCGGTGCAAAAATTTACACTGCAACTAAAATGACTCGACTAACTTTCAGTTTTTTTATTTATCTATAGCCGAACTGAAAGAAATTGATTCACACAATGGCGAGAACGTAACGGAAAAAAATCCCTAACGTTTACTAATTTAGTACTTCTAAAGGTGTTTTGAATGACAGAAGTTTCCTACTTCTAGGTCATTGGTTGTGTTAAAATTGGCGCCTTTATATAAAACCAATAACATTTCCTTTAATAAAATCTTACATTCTATAAGTGAATAGAGTATAGGTACTTGATTTGTGTGTTTCTATTTTTAACAATAACATCATCTTATTGATCTTTGGTTAAATTTAAACAATAAAAAATCAAATAAGTCAATAGTTAATAAAAAAACCAATATTGATCTATTGGAGTAAAATATTTGAATAAAATAATTTAGAAAATAAAGATAATGATGATGATGATGATACCTATTTATGGAAAGACTACTGTTGAAAATAAATGAATAAGTTTTAAAGCATTTATCTGTTTTATAATCGCTTAAATTTTAATATTGCCATTATAATAAAATATTTATTATATTACAGCTTTTGTATGTATAAATAAATAAATCATTTAAGACCGCTATATACGAACGTATACAGTTAAAATTGAAATCGTTTTCATTAAATACCATCGGGTGGCCTGCTAAAACAATAATAATGATAATAATAGTAATAATGAATGAGAAATGAAACAATTACCCTATTCAATGAACAATTTTAGAGTGTAACTGGATTCAATTGTTGAAAGTAATTCAAAATTTAAAACTAAAACAAAAGAAGGAATCATTCACACTCTGGTAATTTATATAATTTTTGTATTTTAGCAAATCCACCATTCATCTGAACCTTCTATATTCTCTATTTATGAAATAAAACACTTTCTGAAGCTATGCCCTATCTATCCTTCCAAAATCGTTTCCCAGCTATTATTTCGATTATTAATCTAAGACTTTAAGCTTTTTGTTGAAATTTCCAACATAAATCTTTGGATATTCTCCAATAAGTATGTCGGATTATCTTTTTTACAACAATAACGCCACTTAAAAGACCGCACACTTAGAGATCAACCGGCCACATACAGATAGATATAAAAATGGACGATGATGTCGAAATGCTTTTGCATTTCTCAAATAATTCCAGATAAGATAGATTGATTGCCTACTAAATTTTAAATACTACACGCATTTATTTTCCGATTACATGACCACAAATATAACGGATTGAAAGATCGAAATATGGTAAAAGAGACACAGTTTCCGACAAGAGAAATGACACCTTGCAGTCAATTTTGTATTACAAATAGAAGATTATAGAGATTCTTTTATAATATTGCTCAACTGTATTTGAACAACCTGTAAAATAACAGTATGATGTCAGGTCGATTTAAGACTACCATATTACAAAATTTTACGACTTCTACAACAATATATTCATGTTATTGTTGTTATAATTTAATGTAAAATATGATAATTTGAGTTGATGAAAAAAGTATTACTATTAATAATCTTTGTACATTTGTAATTTATTACAACTATAAAATTGTCAAAAACTTTATTATTCCTATAAATCACCGATTCAAAAAAAAATGAAGTTACAATCTTCTAGTAGTAAACAAGCTATAAAATCCATCTATAACAAATCAATCTAACCGATCAATAATTAACGATACGATTCTCTATTGGTGTTTCAACGAAATATGCTCTGAATGTGTGTTAATTTCCGGATATGTTTCATATTAACTGAAAGACATACCAACAAGTGTGTGCTCATCTTTTGAAGCCGTTAAACGGTGTTGTCATCTGTCAGCGACCACACCAAAGCTGTTCTACAATATCCGAGTAATTTATTGTTAAACTTATACCGGTTTTTCTGTTTAGTAATATCTACTATAGACAGTTAATGTTGCTGCTGTTATTGTTGTTGTTGTATCATAAACTGTTTTTATTGCAATTATTTGATTCAGTACATGGTGATATTATTAAGGCGGCTTTCCTTCATGCATGCCCCTGAATCATTAATCTATATACAGGGTGTATAATAATATTTCATCTTGAAGTTGGTCATGTTTCAGTGTTGAACGTAAGACTTGTTTTTTATTTGAAAAATACGTTAATAAAAGCCAAATTGAATAAAGTATGAATCAAGCTATGTAACAAAAACCTGATTAACTATAAGAGGTTGTCCACTCTGTATAGCTACAGTCTACAAATAATTAGAAAAACTGAAACGTTCTCTTTTGTAAATTAATAAAAACGTTAGAAAAGATTTATTGAATGGACTTAATAATCACCACAATTTAAGAATAACGTTTTTGTTTTAAATTAATTTAACCTACGTATTTATAATAATGAATTAACGAAATAGGACAGAAAATTTTCAATTAAATAAACTGAAAATTTGGAGGTTTATGTTCTTACGTTGAGTTGAAATCACCATTATTACAACAAATATTCGATATTTCTAACTAATTTATGCGGGTTTTTCTACAAAAATACAGTTCACCTATCAATTTTGAACAAATAAATGACTATTCTGATCGGAAATAAATTTTCAGTTAGGTATACAGTAATAAATTCTTGAGAATCTGAAAGTTTGTGTGCTAACGTTGCGTTAAAGTTTCCATTTTTACAACAAATTTTCGAAATGTTTGCCCAATTTATGCTGAATTTTCCGAATAAATGCAATTTACTGACATTTGAACTAGACTGACATAAAACTAGACCAAATAGTATTTTTTTCGAAATTTTATGCCATGATCCCTATAAGAAAAAATTCCTTGGAGATTTTGAAATTTAAGTTTTAATTTAATTTTTAATGAATAACTAAATCTATTTCCCCTTTTTTGATAAATTTGTAACATGCCAATAATAATTAAAGTTAAAATAGTGGAAATTATGATTAATCATTCTTCATATTATAATTTATCGATTATTCAAAGATAAAAAATTATTAATTTCCATCAATTAAGAAAAAACACGAAAACAACTGTTTTTATTGTTATTGAAGTTGCCGCAAAATTCAAATTACACAGATACAAGATGTATAAAAAGCCAGAAAAAATGTCAGAGTTTGCAATAAATTATAGAGAATGTTTCGTTTTGAGCTTATTCTAACGTATCTCTAACTGTCTTCACTATGTGTGTCATTGTCACTGTTTCCAAAAAAAGTAAACGTTTGATAATATCGACACGAAGAAAAAAAACCGAATGAATAGCCGGCAAAACTAACTAAACCAAAGAAGAAAGAAACCGGCGATGAATCCGATTAAAATCCTCAATCAAGCTTATTTTAGCTTTATTCTAATCAGAATTGAAAGTATTAACTGTGTAGGGATTGTAATTTCTCGTCCTTATATTAAAAAATTTCTCTAGATATATGCGAATATTAATGAATTAATCCTACATAATATTCGTTGGTGGATTAGTGATTTACATACGTATAAAATTACGACTTCATGGTCATATTAAAGGTCGTTCACACAATAAAACGACATAAAAATATGGAAATTTTTGTAAAAATTCGCTCACAATTTCCTTATTTGTTTATCTCGAATGTCCCACAACTTTTACCATTTTTTAATGATAATAATAACAATAAGGAGAAGAAGTATGAAATCATAGCTGTCAAAAAATTGAAAGTTACAACAATAACTCATGTTATTGAATAGAGAAATTTCTTTAATGATATCATTTCTTACGTAACAATGATTTATATAAAAGTTCCGTTCTTTTCAAATAAACACCTACCTAGAATTCAATTCAATCGAACAATGCTTTTAATAATAATAATTGAATAATGAAATATTATGTAGGTTTTCAGGGCAATTACACCAAGATTTTTCTCTTTAAAATAAAATAAATATTAGTGAATAAGAGACAAGGTTATAGAATTTGAACTCGTGCTTTGTGAATTGGTGGAGACTTCTAAGAAACTTTATGACAGTGATGCGGTGACCTTTCCCACAGAATTATCAACATCGCCATCATCATCAACAACAACAACACATAATTTAAGTGATTTTTTCACAAAAAAATCGCTTAAATCACAATTGACCTACCGCATAGATGCCGACAATCACATTTGATTCGTTAACATCTTCAAAATCGATTGTGGCATGTCCGACAATCGTAATATAAACCGAGGAAAAAACTGAAAAATGACCACCCGTAAGATTTCACTTCGGTACAATTGAAATTTGAGATTTTACCCCTAATTACAAATGCGCTACCCTCATTATCAGAAGTAACAATAACCTTACTCAACCAAGGTTAATGATCATTTTGTGTTGTTTTCAGTGGTTGATCATTGTTTCTACAAGATATATGAAAGAAAAAACGCAAATTCTTGTTTCATAATAATTTCCTTACAGCAACTTCAAAGTACTGTAATCTTCAAAGAATGAAGACTGAGAATTAAAATAGATCATGATCGTATGCCGGTATGTAAATTAATTATAAAACGATATAGGAGTAATAAAAAAGAACGTGTTGATTGGAAAGTATATAAAATAGAATGAAAAATAACAAACAGAAGGAATACAGGAACAAAACGAAATAAACAAACAAACCAACAAACATTGTCCTGTACAATGTAATTATGCAGCAATTACTTTCAGCTTCAATATATAAAGAATCGACAAGCTCACTTGGGAATAAATTAGCCACAATGTGTATTTATGCAGAACTATCCAACCATAAAACTAATTCTGTTTAAAATAAGTCCCAAAGGCAATTGGAGATAATCTCTACAGAACAACAACGGAATAAAGAAATAGATCTGATGGTTAGATTCTAATCCATTTAAAAGTACAAAATCTTGTCTAAATCACAAATCAAATCTAACAATAGATTAATAAAAGAACATTTTCAACAATTACGTGATCATCATCATTATCATCGTGATCTTGATCAATAATAAGAAGATTTCCGGTTAAGTTAAATTGACCACCCGGGTGATGATTTGAAATCTAGTCAGTCAATTGATGTGTTGTTTCATCTATGAATAATTCATGAAAACTTACTGTTATAAGAATTTACAATGTAATTACAAAACAATTACTACAACTAAATTGGTATAACTGATTTGAAGAAATGATAGTTCCCTTTGTTATTGTATTTTCTATTTCTAATATGGATATATCATTATTCAAATTGTAGTTAAAGTCGGTTATAGCGCAATCGTTGCATATGCAACAAAATTTACGTTAGAAGAGTTAGAAATTTGGGCTTCAAAGTTGATTTTTCTAAATCTCAATTTCATTTTGGAATAAGTAGAAATATTTCGCATTTTTTCTAAAATGCGAAAATAAATAAAAAAAGGTGGCAAACCTCTTGAGTCATTCTGAATGGTTTGATGAGTTTAGCTCGTTTTCAAAAATCACCAACGTTTTTTGGCTAACTTCCCAAAGAGTTACGAAATTCTAAATATGCTGAAATAATCAGATATTTTCTAAATCTACTTATTTTCCAATTGAGGACGTTATAATCGGAATAAATTTGAGTAGGTCAAGTTAGAAGCAAACTTCTAGAATTCAGGCGAATTTTCTTGCTTTTTATATAATTTTTTTGACAATTTTTAAGCAGCAAAGCTACTAAGAACTATTTCTCTAGGTATGGCAATATTTCGAATTGAAGGCATCAAAAACTTTTTTTAAGGATCTTTTCGACAACTAAAATGACTATCCTCAAGTCTTTGAACAATTAATTACACTATAACCGAAAATATGCAACAACCGAGTTCGCTATAACCAAACTAGACTATATTAGAGCGATTAATCAAAATTATAAGAAAAAAACAACTAGCTGTTCTTGTTAGTAAATTGAATAATAACATCATCATCTATTGTGCGATTTTTATGTTACTACTAGAGAGGGAAAACTAAACTGGGAATTACTATGGTACAGTTAAACAAACCTGTTTAAAATGAGCATGTAAGATGTCAATAAATATAGAAACTTGACCAAACAAATGTGCAATTTCCTCGATTTAGAACGGGTGATTTAAGTCTTCTTAATATTACCACCGATCCATCAACGGGGGCATCTTAACGTACTGTAACAAGTTCAAATGATTAGCCTAAAAGTGAATAGAAGAAGGAAAAATATACAAAAAATTATCGACAATTGTTTTAAATATTTCATGCTCTTATGAATGCCTAAATGTAATTAATTAGGCAAAAATCATAAATTCTACCTTTAATTTTGTATAAAATAGAGCATGAAAAATCCCATAATTCAGGTAGGAAATCAAATTAGAATTCACTAATTGCATTTGTTGTAATAATAAACCATTATTGAAAACTATTATGAAATTAGCTTTAAACTTGGTCAGTATTTGCAGACATTTAAAGATAACAACAAACGATTCCTATACAACCGGACTGATTACTTCTCTACAAGTTAACTTAATGGAATTATACAGTTCTAGTAGAGTTAATGATCTTGTACATACTGTTATCTAATCATTTATCAAAGTATTAAAGAAACGGTAATGGTGTGAATTAACGATAATTACTATAAATTTTAAAAAAATATAGCTCAAATAAATACGTTAAGGGTGAATCCGACCCTGACCTGACCTGACAATGGGCAAAGTTACAGCGTGGGAAAGGTTCAGAAATGACTCAGAGATTTTTTGGGCGGTAACAGAACAGTTTTGAATATCCTGAGGCGATATTGGCTGTCCACTGAACGGCACACACCACAAGGTATACAAAATATCAGACGATAATGTTGAAAATTATAATTAGAAATTAATCGATCTTTTATAATCCACCCACTTTTATCTGGTATTTAATTGTACCAGTCTAGATCCGGCTCGTTGGTATCCTTGCCCAATTTCTCTTTTTTTTTCTAGCTGTTTCTTGTATTGTTTTCTAAAATATTTTGCACAGTCAATCCAATCTAACCTTGTATTGAGACTATAATAGAGCAAGGACAGTGAGACTATAATCAAATTTGGTTATAACGAACTCAGTTGTCGCGTACTTTCAGATATAGCGTATTACTTGTTTCTCAATATCATTGCAAAAATTGAAGTTAGCATTCTTTCTTATTCTGTTATAACGTAAATTTGATTATTATCAAATTTGCTTCCGTTTCAAACGGTTCCGCTATAACCGAGCATGATTGCATTTGTAATTATAATCGTTTCATTTGTAATTTTTATGAGAATCTTCACTTTAATGAAAGTTTTAGATTTATTAATGTTTAATGTATTAGTCTTGGGAGAAAGATTAGTTGAATTTCTCACGGTTATTGCAATTATACACCCACACAAACACAGGGGCGATTTAATTTATGAAATTTTCTCATAAACTATTGATTGTTAATGGTAATTCACGTTTGTTAACTCAAAAATTTCCCATAGATTTGCTTATTATAGTAAGAAAACAATAACACTTCCGTATAAAAATAATTTACTATAATTTCAATTCCAAAATTGATCAATTAGAAACTTTTATTCACGACATAAATTGTGTCAAGACTAAGGAAGAGAAAAATTTGGAAAATTTTCAGGAGTTAAGCCTAAACAATATAAAATATTGAAAGCAGTTCAGTCGAGTTCGGTTATAACGTAATATAACAGATATATAATACAAGATAACAGACTTTCATATACTAAAGTGTTTATAAGGAACGACTTAATGATTTACGGAAGCATCTCTGGAGATCATTCAGCAAAATTTTAGCGTTCTAGTTCATCGGCAAATTAGTCAAACAACGTTCATTTTGGATAATTTTACAATTTTTGGAACCCGGCTTTCCACATACACTATTTTTCTCTATCGTATTCCAGAAGAAACGCTAAACACTTCCATTCGTTCTAAAATAGAACGGAGAAAAACGAGAGTTTCCTCGAGTCATTGAAGTTTTTATATTTTTAAACCATGAATCCATCTCAAATATGGGATAATATTTAACCAAAATTAATAAAATAAAAAACTCAAAATCAAAATCCCATATAATTAGTTATAAAAATAATCAGTATTATTTTTATACCTAATTAATTATATGGGATTTTGATTTTGAGTTTTTTATTTTATTAATTTTGATTGAAGTTTTTAGCTCGTTTTCAAAAATACTAACATCGTCAGAAATGAGCGTTTTTAACCACCTTTCAAATGGGCTATGAGGAATTTGAACCTTGTAGCTCATCGGGAAGTTAGTTAAAAACCGGATAATGTAGCAATTTTTATAAACGAGCTAAACATGTCAAATGACTCAAGGATGCTCCTCACATATTTCTTTTTATTCCTCTCCAATCGTCTTTCAGAATAAACGCTAAACACTTCAAAATAAAATGGAGAAAAATAAAGAAAAATCTTCTTTGAACCATTCTCAGTCTTTTGAAGTATTGAACTCGTTTTCAAAAATAGCGTCAGTAATGAGTGCTTTTGATCAGTTTTCAAATGAGCTACGAAACTCAAATTTGGCTCTAATAATCTACATAAATCATTGAAATATCTTGTGAATTGCTCGCCAAATAAGTTCTCATATGAACGCTCTAGTTTTAGCTCACACCTTTATATGATCAAGTTTGACCGTATTCTAAAATGCAAGTGATTGTACTTCTCACTAATTTATAAATAAAATAATGTTCAAACAGAGAAATGCATTGAAACAGATATAGAGATATGCTATAACCGGAAATACGTAACAACCGAGTTCGTTATATACCAAATTCAACTATTCTAGAAAGCATGCTATAGTCTCTGTTGCTAGTCTATAATTAAGATGAGATAGTAAATACTTCTAACTTTATAAAAAGTGTACAAATACGCTATAACTTGAAAAACGTAATAACCGGGGTCGTTATAAACAAATTCGACTATATTCTAAAAAACAGACGATTGTATTTATAGCCAAAAACACGTAATAATCGCATTCGTTACAAAGCAAATTCGACTACAATTTAAAATAATGTTATAAAAATTGATTTTCTTACAACAAATATTAGCTTAAATAAATATAAAAAAACAACAACAAATTATATTCTGTTTGATAATAAGATTTGATCGTTACCGTTTTAAAATGTGTTAACCAAAAAAGTGCATCGATAATGAACGATGCAATCGCACAATTAAACTGTATAACATTTACAATTAATCGTTCACTTGTCCATTGAAAAGAACAGGTAATTATTAAGATAGAAAAACACGATTTTTATACTTGATTGAATTGTAAAAATATCATTGACTCTCCCAGTTAATTTCCACTTGTTAATTTGTAGAAAATTTGTTTGTTTGGTCTTAAAACCATGGGAAATAAACCGGCAATTTTGTGAATGAGAAATGGAAGATGTTATTCAAAAAAAAGTATCGTAAACATTGTTATTTTTCCACTTGTTTAAACTCCTTTCTTTTTTTTAAATTATTACTATTGTTGTTTGTCAATATAAAATATGGTCTTTTAATTGAGACTCGATTTACAATTGAAATTTTAATTGTTGAAATTACAATAAAGAAATTGATTTATTTGATTGAATATCGGTTAATTAATACACCTATAAACAATGTTGTTGTATATACAGGGTGTGTCCTAACGATAGGCCGTTAGAACGATAAAAATTTCTAATTATTAGAAAATTATGAAATTTTGTTTACAGTTATTTTACGGTTTTAACTACCTTTAGAGAATATTTGCGTCGATTTAACAGCCCCCATTACATACGAAAATATCTTCTTTATGGCCAAGTTAACAACCAAAAATTAAGAATTAGACAACTAACTTTTAGTCTTAGCAAAATTGGCAAAATTTTAGAAAATTTGGTAATTCTCATGTTCGAATATATCACCATTTGTCACCCCACTTTGATAAGTTTCTGGTAATATTCTTTTATTTTCAAATCATAAAACTGAATAAATTCTATACCGCTTGTATTGATACAATAGATAATTATTTATTAAAAGAAATATCCCTCTAACAAGGTCTGTAGTAATAATTTATTATTATTGTTACGATTTTAAAAAGGGAGAGAGCAAGTCATGCCATCAGATATTGCAAAAGATTAAGATTATTTAATGTAAGTCCGACAATAACAAATCAATGTTACAAAACAATGTTCTTCAGATTTTTAACAATTCTATGCATAGGTGGAGAAAACAAATAAGAACAAAAAAACCAGTGAAACATAATAGATCTGCTGAAATTCGAATCAAGGACAAGATTGTTGTAACGCAACAGAAACTTACATTAGAAATATACGTGTTTTTTCTATTTCTTTGCGAATAAAAATAAAACACGAGAATAATAAAGCCAAAAAAATCGATTTTCATTTCACGTACAATCAAAAGGGGATTAATTCAATCAATGACTCAGATTTATAACCTATAACCTGTTGTATAGTTTTTTATAAAGTATCTCAACAAGAAATTATTAATAAATTTTAAAAATTATCCAAAACAATTCGCTACTGAACACAAAAGTTTTTGTTTCAAGAACCAAAATCAATTGAGACTAACTTTAATTGAAAATAAATTGATTTGGCTCTTTAGCTCAAAAACCGTAACTAAAGTTGAGTACCTAACACAAAAATCTTTAGATTAAATCGACTTTTGTAAAATTTCTTCACTGTTGTTAGCTTTGTAATACAACTATCGCAAATCTGAACTAAAATTGTTTCTCAAAAATGTCCACAATTTGATTCTAAAATTGATAACGTATTAGAACTATTTGTTTTTGACGACTTAAGTAAAGAAATTGTAAATTTAGAACCACGCAGATTCAAAGCAAAAGAATCGGTTGAATCTAACTGAAAAAATTTCGGCTCAAACTCAAAAATATTTCCAAAAAAAAAACCAAAATTCTCATTATTATTTTTGCTGATTAAATGTTACTATTTAGAGGTCCTTGGAGTTTCTTTAATTGTAGATCTAAAGTTTCTCTAATTTCTTAACACTCTTTCCGATTTCAGTGGATTACGAAATGAGCTACAAACGACCTATTATTTTATAGAAAATAATTGTTTGTAAACAAATACAACAAATACAATTGTTACTATTAAACATCCATAAGACTTTCTACAATTTGTTGTCAATTGTTTACATCTACATATACGTCCCTGAATAAAACAGTTTTATACAAGCTGTCCCATAAGTAACCGTAATTTTAACATTAGATAGGGGATGATATTCTAAAAAGATAGGTTCTATACGATTTTTTAACTGACTAATTTGTAATTAATTTAATTAAATAGCCAATTAGGGGATCGTTGAATCCAAATAATTGTTGCACCATGTAACTAATTGCTTAACTGATTTCATTCCGTTATATCTCCCTCATTTTTTATTATTGAAGCGCGATTGTTTACTTAATGTAGTTCATTACTATGAGTTGAGTAAAAAAAAAAACATCTACACTTATAATAATGTGCGAAATTTAGATGACATCCTGTATATTTACTTACGATTATTTTTATTTCAATTCCCTCATACAATATTATTATCGAAGCACGGTTGCAACCTTTCACGATTAAAATCATCAGTCTATGAAGATATTATTAGCAAGGACGGACGATACTTTTTACAAACTTCAATATAGATTTTAATTAAATCGTACAGTGGTAACAACCACGATAATAATAATAATAACAATAATAAAAATTGCGTGAGAAATTCTCGAATTATTGCTAATAATATAATAACAAGATTACTGTGACGATACTAGTCTCAGGTACAAACGAGATAAAGATGTAAAATCCTTTAAGTTAAAGCTGTTTTCAGAAAATACATTGTTTTTTTGTATGAAAATCTACTGAATGTTTAAAATGGATTGAGAAACGAAATTTTTATCACAAATTTTGAATTTGGGGACTTTTATTTCTTAAAATTGTAAATGTCGTTTTTTTATACGAAACTATCAAAATAAAAGATGATTTAATCGTCTTTTATCTCTTCGAAAATTAGGACGCAACTTCTGATTTTTGCCCCCGGGCTTCAACATGCCAATTACGGCACTGAATTCAAGACCCACCTTAATTTTATTAGCCATTTGTTTATTAAAGGAAATACAACAATATTGATAGAAATGGTTTTGTTGTCTAGTTGTTGTTATTATTATTATTAGAAGAATAAAGAAAATGATAAGTATCAGAAAGTCGCCAACAATCTATTTCTATTGTTGATTACAACAAATTTTCCATCAACAGAACACATTACTGAAAAAGCTATGACTAATGTACAACAATACAATCCATTAGAATACCACTAATAATCTATCATAATAAACGAAATTATTGAAACAATCGTCGATTTGTTTTAATTGGCGATTCGTTAGAAATATTCGGTAAATGAACAATAACACAACAATAATCCAACATTGAAACGTTTTATTTAATATCGACGAGAAGACGTAGAAGAACAAGACGAAGAGGAAAAAAATTTCAACTAAAAGCAAAGTGTAAGGTTGTTGATCTTGCCTGCCAGCTTTTCCATGGCCTCATAAATTGTATTTAAAGATTTCGGTCGCATCATTACAACAACACCATTCAATTGATCAATACGACCATCAATTAAACGATCTAAAATACACGAAATAATCAAATCTTCAACTTCACCAATACTAATACCCAATTCGTTGGCAATAAATTTAATTTTTATATTACGATATGGTTGTATTAATGTTAATAAGATTTTCGTACGGAAATTCTTTAATAAATTCGTTAAATGTTCATTAATAAAATGATCATCAATTAATGTTGTTTTATTCTTTTGATAAATCCGCTCAAATTCTAACATGTTATTATCTTGATACGAATCGATCAATGTTTTCATTGCTTGTATTTCCGGCTCATTCATATACGGTTTAGCTTCTTGTGAATCGAATGGATTTATCGGTGATTTCATTAACATACTAGTCAATAATAAATATTTCAAACAATTTAAACGGCGCGGATTACCCGATTCATCATAATTACGAAATGCTTCGAAAAAATCGGTGTAAGCATGCTCATAATCACCGGAATGTAAATACATTTTACCACCGCACTCTTTGATAATACTCATTATTATTGGATGTGGTATAATTGAACGGATTTTCAATGATTTCTGGTAGATTCGTTTTAATTGTTGATGATTTTTTAATTCGGTATACATTTGGATTTCTAATGCGTAAATCTCCAACAATTGTGTACCTTTATAATGATTCTCATCGTTATCACCACCACAGGCTTGTTTTAGTTGTCGGATAATCATGGCTAATTTATTAAATTCACAACGTTTCAAATAGATGCGACCCAATTTTATATTCGTTTTGAACCATAAACGTTCGTTTTTGATAGTTTTTAAAGCATTCAATGTTGTCTCATAGAAAATCTTTAAAATTTCCATATTATTATCAGATATTGATGTATAATCTAATATCGAATTTATTGATTTTTCTGCATGATTCTTCGTTACAATTGTATTAATATAAGTCAATAATTCTTTGTATTTTTTTATGGTTTCTGGATAATTTTTATATTGGAAATAGATTTTTACCATTTGTTTTAATGCTTTAAAGCCCCATATTGTACGATTATTACCTTGAATTTCCAACACTTTATTGAATGCCAATAATGAACACTCACGATTATCGTCTTTTATTGTTTTTGCCATATAATACTGATTTTCTAATATTATATCTGGTTCTGAATTACTATCCTCCGAATCGGAATATTCTAATTCATAATCATCGATTTCTTCATTCATTGTTTCAACACTCATAATTCTAGTTTTATTCATTATTTTATTTTATTTTTTTCAATGGGGAATTGTCAAAAATTTTGATCAAAGCCAACTGATTGGTTTAATAGTTTAACGAGTCATTGAGGAAATTTTGTTCAAATTACTGTCAAAAGTTATGACAGAAGCCTACTATTTTTTGATGATTTACCGTCAATAAATCAAGGCTAGAGTTATTTTATTCAAATTATTGACAATAATTTAGAACTTGAGTGCTCAATTTTCGGGAAATTTACACAAAAAAGTAACCGAATGAAGACAAGAAAATCATAAGATTTTAGTGCAAAATTGACTTGAAAATTAGAAACTTTTGCCTAATGAAAAAATCAATAAAATTGTTAATTCAAAATATTGCTTAAAACTTCAAAATTATAAGAAAGTTCTTTAGAAATTTCCAATTGAAACTTATGTAAAAAAATTGTTAATTCTCATTTTTCTCACAATTCTCACAGGCCTAAATTGCTCTTTTTGGGTAAAAATTCGTTAAAATTCAACTACAAAGACGATATTTTAGTATAAAAATAATTGGAAAGAACAAAATTCAGCATTTCTTTCTAATTTAAGAAGAAAATGACTGAAATTTTCAATTTTAAGTCAATCATTGATACAAAAAATTGAGCTTTCGATTTTTCTCTCAATTCTAACAGCCTAAATTGCTTTTTTTTCGAAAAAGAAATCATTAAAACTCGACCATAGAAACGGGATGTTTGTGGCAAATTAATTAAAAATTACTAGACTGAAGACTTTTTATTTGGAAAAAAATCTGTGTTAATTTAACGTGAAAATGGCTAAATTTCTCAATTTAAAATCACAAGATAGAAAAAATTATCGACTTTTTACAATTCTCAGCCACAAAGGAGAGGTTTTATAATAAAATTAGCCAAATATTTTTTACCTCTAAATAAAATTTAATAAAACTATTAAGCATGAAAATGTCTAAAAATCGCAATCAAATCTAAAGATTTTTTTCACAATTACTACTATTTTACTTGTTTCGACAAAAAAAAACATTAAAACATAGCTACAAAGACAAGATATTAGTAGAAAATTCACTAAAAAGTATCACTATCCAAATTGGAGACTTTTATCTAAAGTAAAATTTAATAAAACTGTTAATGTATCAAGATCAAATTTAAACATTGCCTAAGACTGAAAAATAATTGAAGAAAAAATATCTCAGTTTAAAGTTAATAAAAGATTTAAAAAATTGTTGATTCTAATGTTATAGGTCTTATAAGTCTATATCGCTTTTTTGACCCAAAAACAAGATTCTAATGCAAAAACCACTCACATAAGGCCCCTAAATTGGAGATTTTCAAAGTCTAAAGAATAACATTTAGTAATATTGCTAATTTTATATGAAATTCTTATTGTTAGCCATCAAAAATCAAAAATTTTGATTTTTCTCATTCCCATGAAGCCTAAATTTCTACCATTCGAGAAAAATTCGTCAAATCTTAAGATTGAAAATTCACTTAAAAATATCAAATTTTAAGATGTTTTAAAACTGAAAAACAAGATTCGGTAAAATTGCCAATTTAGCATGAATGTAAGAAGAATATGTGTAAAACTCTCAAATGAAAATCGAATGATTAATTCTAATTTCTTCACATTTTTTCGAGTCTAAATCGCTTTTTCTTTAACAAAACTTTGGTTAAAATTCAATCAAAAAGGCAAGACTTCAATGCAAAAATCACTTTAAAGTTTCCAAATTAGAAACCGAATGTCTAAAGAACAAAGTTTAGTAAAACTGTTAGTTTAGGGCGACATCAATTTAAAACATTGCCTAAAACCGAAAATGTCTAAAATTCTTAATTGAAAACTGAAAATTTGAATTGCAATTTCCTATAATCTGTTGGTAAAATTTTTCAAAAAAAAATCAATGATTTGAGGCAGATACTTTTTACAATATAACCTAGAAGTTAAGAATTAGTGTCAAGCATTGATTATTTCAAATCGTCCCCCAAATAAAATACTTTAAAAATTAACGTTACACCTACATAAATATTGATTTTCTAGAATGATATCCGGTTGTTCAATATCTGTTTTGGAATTGTCAAAAATTTCGATCCAAACCAATTATTTAAAGAAAAATAAAAGGAAATAATACAAGATTATTGGCAAAAATATCGAATCTTACACCTACCTCTAAATCTCGAATTTTAATTATCGAATTTTCAAAAAAAATATAACAAAACTTCTAACGTTAGCAAAAAAAACACTGAAAACTAGTGACCCACTGGAACAGTGTCTACATATATAAAATCAGGTGAATATACACGCACTTTTCCTTATATACTCGAAACTAAAACTAAACACAGCTAGTGTAATGTATAAAATTATAGCACAACTTTACACAACAACAACAATACGACCACTGACTGACTTACTAACTGGTCTTTTGGTGTCTCTCTCTCTTGCCAAGTCAAGTGTTCAAAAACAACAACGATGGCAGCAGGTGAACCACTCTTCGATATAAAACCCACTCAACAATTCTTAAAATATACACGTGAATATTTTAATATGTATGCCAATTCGTGGCTAACATACACAACGAGATGAGATGGTCGAAAAAAATTGTCCCCCCAAAAAATTTCTCTAATCTTTGAATTGATTTAAATATTTCGCTATTGTATTCAAACATTGATTGTAAACTATAAATGGCAACAATAGAGAGGGAGTTTGACTTGAACTTATCCCCGATATTTATTTTATTTAAAAGAAATATTGAAAAAAATTATCGTCCATTTGGATTTGAATACAACAATCTAACATACATAACAGATAATAATTTGCATATTTAAACATAAATACAAGAATACAGTTAATAAGTATGCAATTATGCATTAAATGAGAAACGGTTTATACAAATCTTAATAACATTGGTGTCATATGGATGGATTTAAAAAGCAAAAAATTCGCTTATGAATTAACTTTTGTAGTAATTTCCAGTTTGTAAAGACAAAAAAAGTGTTGGATACTGATTTAAAAAAGAAAGAACGTAATAGCAAAACAAGAATATTTTAATGCAAATTAACTTGTCAATTCAAAGAAATGATGTTTGTTTATCTAAACTACTCTGAATACCTTGAAAAAAATCTTTTTTTGAACAATAGTTCAAAAGAGGATACGATTTAATGAGAACATATCACATTTGAGACAATTCAAAATAACTAAAAAATCAAATTTTATAGGCAGATAGTCTAAAAGTCTATCTTTAAACAGACTATCTTCCCGGAAAGATAAAAGATTGACAATGAGTTTTCTCAAAATTCTTACAATGCTAAATCTGCATCTTTCGGCAAAAAGGAGATTTTAGCGCAAAATCACTTAGAAGTATCCGAATCTATAAAGTAACTCAATCAACTTTGATGCATTCGCTAAAACTGAAAACTTTACTAGGAACTCACTATTTGAAGTCATTTCTTTGGTTTGACTAAGTCAAGTTTTACTGGTGGCTTCAGAATATACAATTTTGAGAAAATTCACAAGTGAATCGATTTTCCTAAAAAAGGAAATTTAAAAACTGAGGACCCCCATAGGATCGCCTAGTTATAATCATTTAATCATAGTTCCTTTACATTTGATTGAACTATTATTCAAAAGAAACAGCACCCCATTTGAATCTCACTGTTTTTAAATCAAAAACTTCGATGGTTTTTTCATTTTTTAGAAACTTCAAAAAACCTAATAATCCAACAATTAACTATGAAATTTGTCAAAAAATATCAATGCCGAAAATGCACAATTTCTAAAATAAGGGCATAAACAAATGTATGTAATATAATCTCTTTAAAAATTAATCAACTTTTACACAGATTTAATTCGTAGAGAGAACACAGAGTACCTATAATTCACTAAATTGCCAAAAACTGAAAATTATTAGTTAAGAAAATAGCTAAAGCTTGAAAAAAATGTATTAGCATTATAATTAGACAAAAAAAAATCCTTAAAATTCAACCACAAAGACGCAAATTTAGGACAAAACCTTTCAAAAGAATCTAGATTGAAGACTTCTCTTACGAAATTCCATCAAAATTTTGATTTAAATGTCAAAATTTCTCCGTTAAACAATGCAGCTCAATCTACTGGGAGAGTTTACTTAAAACGCAATGATTTGGAGCAGCAATAAGCCGAGAATACATCTCAAAAAATGTTTAAATCATTTAAAATTTAAAATCCTCTACAATCTCAATGTTTATCCCTTTAGAGCTAAAATCGTGATTGCTGATCGATCTCGGAAAATAAATTTTTCGGTAAATGAAAAACAAAACAATTTTGCATGATCTTCTCTTAAAACTGGCAGTATCAAATTAAAGCGGTTTTTCACCGATTCCCAATGAGCTACGGGGTTCAAATTTTGATAAAATGATCTCCAAGGACCCCTCTATAAGTCCTTAAAATATTTTTCAAATTACTCTTCAAAAAATGGCAGTTGCCATAAGAACTTTAGTTCGAGGTGAAACACGGTACATAAATTGATTTGGTAAAAAAATTTCCGGCTCAAAATGAGCAATTCAAGGACTAAATTTTGAATTATATTTGCAATTGTAATTTTTTTCTGCTTACCTTAACTGCCAGATTTTCAAATCCATGACTTGACTGAATGACAAAATAAAGGATAAAGTCTGGCACGGCTAAATTTCTAATTTTCTTGACAAAAGGGCAGGATATGGAGCAAAATTAAAGGATTTTGACATTCTGGAAACAGGATTTCTGAAACAAAAAAATAATACAAAAGCATGAAGTAGTACTTGCTTTTATTAATGTTTAAATTACGAAATTTACAAATAAATTTTTGCAAGTGAACTATAAGAATTTCGAATTAAATTTTGTTTTCAAAATATTTTACTATTAATTGTAATTTTTTTTCCAATTAGCAAGTACAAAAGAATTATTGAAAACTTGTATGAATATTGAATTTTTGTCGTTTTTGCCACATTTTTTGGGTTTCGCCAATAAATTGTGTTGAAAAATTCAAAAACAAAAAGACAAATAATCGGAATTTTCTCTCTATGTAAACGACATACAAAGATGGTTAATTATACATGTGTTTTGATAAGGCAAAAGGTCAAATTATACTAGTTTGTTTTTGTTTAATAGGCACTAAAATAAAATGTTATGCTACACTATTTCTAATGTGTGCATAGGTGATTGGTTGGTGAATCAAAAACAAAACAAAAAAGGGGAAAAGTCGGGGAAAATCTATATTTTCACTAATTGAACTCACCAATCACTAATGCAACTTGAAAATTGGAAACTAATTGAATTAACAACGGCTATAATTCAATTAATTTCCAATATTATCATCATTATTATTATCATTATTATATAAAACAGTACTGATAACAGTTTCACTCGATTAAACAAAAACACAAATTAAGAAATTGGAGAAACAAAAATCGTAAATCTGTTATAGCAGTACTTGAGGTTTACATAACAAAAAAATATTACATGAATGATATAATTTGATAAAATAAGAACGTTCTCGGTTACTTGTAGAATAAAAATTCACACCAAAAATGAGATTTTTTTGTATTAACGAGCTATTATTTTTATTTGAATGAAAATGTTGCGACTGAATATTTGAAACATTCACAAAATACATTCACTTTATTATTATAATTATTATTATTTATTGATTAATTATTATGTTGGTGGAGAAGTTTAAAGAGCCACAACAAAATAATATTTCAACCACACTACGAAGTTGTGGGTTTGTTTTTTTAAGGGGTTTTTCACACATTGCTTTTATTACCACATTCATACAATACACACATTCATTATTTTTTTAAGTTATTTTAAGACAAAAATGTTGAAAATATCAATAAAGCACGTCGAAAAATAATTATTTCCAATTTGGATATGCACAAAATTGATAATTTCAAAATTTTTATGTTAAAATCGAATTATTTAAATTATCAGTTGTTAGAAATATAATTCTAAAACTAATTCAATTTGTATTATTTTTTTTATATTTTTTTCATTGTGTTTTGATTATTTTTACTGGATAGAAAGTGTTTTAAAATGGGGGAGAATTGGGGGCTGAAACAGCCAATTCTCCCACAATTATTGGTAATAACACAAAAGAAACTAAATAAATAATAGAACCAGTAATGGTAAATACCCATTTCCAAATATTTATAAGTTACATAATTCCAAAAATACAACTAGTTGGAAAATTTGTAAATATTCGCCTAGAATTTGGGAATATTTACAAATTCCAATGGGGCAACTACAGGTGTTCAATGCTGCTTTATTTTTATTTATTTTTTAATTTAACTGTCCTCCGAGAGCTAGACTAAACAAAAAAAAAAATGCCCTAAATGTAATACATGTACAGATATATGCTTTTAATTTTTTTCGAATTTTTCTCGTTTTTGGAATACAATGATAGCGAAAATTAAAGAGAATGTTTAATGAAATTTATCACCGACTCTTGTGATTTTTCTTGAATTTTTTCACATTGGTATATAATTAAAATTAAACAACAAAACAAAATAAACATTTAACAAAAATACAACATCGGCGATACGTTTTTAAGTTTACAAAAAAAAAAGAATAAAATTAAAACAAACAATGTTTCAATTCCGTATAACAAAAATTGTTCTATTAAACTTATATACAATGAAAATTCAAACAAAACAGGCAAATGGGGCGCGATAAAATTAACAAAACACCTCGTTTCCATCCCTTATATCACATTGAATCGATTATCAGTTCGTTATTATACAATAGAACAATACTCGACAACAACAGTAATTTCGAAGCATTTCCTTTCAAGTTTACTTGAAAATCGTTACTGAATTATCCAAATTGATGTAGAATAAACATTATTGTTATAAACGTTATCATTTCATTTCAAATATACGTTTTAAACACGCCCCAATTACCGCGAAAACATAAGGGAAGTTTTTTTTTTCGATAATTTCACTACAAGGGGGTTAATTTATAGTTCAATTATTAATTAAAATATGAACTGATAACCACCCTCTATAAATACTTATAAATTATTGTTTATAATAGAGAATTTGCGAGTTTTATAATAGAAATAAACGATAACAAAATAGAAAAAAAACACGAATAACTCGCAAATTTTTCATAGTTTTTACAGACTATAACGACAAAAATTATGATTTCTATCTAATAAAACACAATTGTCAATTAGTCTCTTGTTTGAGAGACTATAACAAACCTGCACTGAAATTAATATGGCAGTTCTTTTATTATTCATTTAAAATTTTCAAATTTTTTACAACCATTGTGAATTATTGATAAAAATCAAAAAAATAACCATTCAATAATGATAAACCTACCGCTTTTTTTTCTTTTTATAATGTAACAGAACGTAATGTTGGTATTGTTGACATTTGAATTAAACAATCTTCTTCAAGACGTGAAGCAAAACTCCATATACCACTTTCATCAATAGTATTATCATTATTACTATTAATAATATTATTAGTATTATTATTATTATTAATGGCCATTATTAATGAATGTCGACGATGGCGTTTCTTATCTTTTGATAATAATAATTCATTTATATCATAACTTGTTTCTAATGTTTTTGTTGTTGTATTTAATTCATTATTTTCCATCATATAAGACCGTTGTAATGAACTTAAATCGGATAGTAATTGATCACCATCTTGACTGATATCTTCACGTAATTTGGTCTGCTGCAAAGTTGATGGAGGTCGGCCTAGACACGAATAACAAATCTGAAATTGGAAAACACAAAAATCGATTGAATTTATCACATTTTGGTTAAAATTAATTGTAGAATTTGTTGAATTGTTAGCGAATTTTTACTCAATTCACTTCAATTGATTGGACTGATCACAAAAGTGGGTAATTTTCGAGAATTTTTGCGCAATTCTTCAGCAAATTTTGCGAATTTTATTTCTTTTCTTCAAAATTACAACAAAAATGCAATTTAAACATTAGTAATTATCAAATTGACTTTAAATCTACTATATTTTTTTTAATGACTCACCTCACCACCACTCCAGATATTGTGCAAATTCTTATCATCCCATAAATCATCACCATTACAATTGAAATTTAACATTTTACATTCAGTATTCCACATCACAGATTTTGTACATTTTTCACATACCCTCTCCCTATCATTATTATTATTATTAATATTAACACTATTATTGTCTTGTTTCTTCCATATAATTTCGGCCATTAATGATTTATCATTAAATTGTGAATGTTGCGGACAAATAATAAAACTTGTGATCATAGCTTGTTGCATTTTCTCATTAGATAAGCATATACATTTTTTATCATTATCACTATTATTAATATGGTAACTTCCTTTATCATTATCATTATTATTACTAATATTATTGATGATTGTTTCTTGAATTTGTGTGACACCAACTATAAAATCATCAGTTTGGCATTCTTTATCATTCTGACAAACAATAAATTTCAAAACAAATCCATAATTTGTTGTTGTTGTTGTAGTTGTGGTGGTTGTTGGTATTGTCGCTAAATTACTATAATTATTATGAATATTATTGTGATATTCGTAATATTTACGTTTCATTGCATAATCATTTTCTAAATATAAACCACCACTTTTTGTACGTCGATAATTAATTTGATCGAAATTCCGCGATATTGTAAATGTTGTTCCATCTGAATATTCGTATTGTTTTGGTAAATTATTACAATTATTATTAATAGTATTATTATTGTGATTGATTGGTTCTTTAATTGGTCGAAAATGGCTTGTTGTTGATGTTAATAAATCATCTTTATTCGCTGGATCAATTTCAATGGTACGTACTGGTGTATTTTGCAATAAATTACCATTATTTGTTGTTACTTGTTTAAATAAATCATGTTGTTTTGGTTTTGGACATACTTCAACAAATGGACTTGTTTCTTTATTATGATTCAATTTTATCAAACTTAAAACAATTGGATTATTACTATTATTATCATCGATTTCCGACCATTTTTCATTCGGTAATATATAATTCCAATCTTGATTATCATTAGTATTATCGTTATTATCATTTTTAATAATCCAATCGTTGTTTGTATTAATTGTAATTGAATTGAATTCAGTTGTTATACTATTATCATTCGACCATATTGATGTTGTTAAATTTGTGCCATTTTGTATAAAACCACGTTTACCTGTATCGCGCATATTTGCTATATTCATTAATTCAACAGTTTCATCATTTTGTATCAAAGATGGTGAATCATCTAATAAATCCGAGATATCAACAGGTAAATCTTCATACATATTTAAATCATCTTCAATATTCCATTCATTATTTAAACAATGTTCATCTGTTATCGATGATGTTGTTGTTGATGAAATTTCAATATTATTAATAATATTTGTTAATTTACTATTTTTGTTATTATTATTATTATTATTAATGAACAAGCTAAGATCCCATTGATTCATACCCTCGACTGATTTTATCATCAAGTTTCTACCAACATCCTTTCTATTCATCAAATTATTATCATTTCGATTAAAATAATTATTATAACGTTGTTTATTACCAATAATAGTTGAACGTGCTTTCATATTTACAATTTTATCGTCTTTATTATTATTATGATTATGATTAATATTATTTTTTTTAATTTTACGATTTGTTAGCGATTTTTTTTGCTTTATTGGTGATGGTATCCACTTTGGTGCTAATGTTATCAATTTTGTTGGTGAATTTACTGATTTATTATTACGTGATAATGGTGGAAAAGCGGCGTAATAACGTTTTGCTAATTCTTGTGGTGATATAACACAATTCTGTTGTTGTTGTTGTAATTCTAGATTTATCTTCGACAATGAAGGATTAGCGACAATATTATTAATAGGTGAAGATGTTGAATTTTCACTTTTTATAGCTTTCAATTTTTCACACAATTCATCAACCAATGTTTCAATCCCAAAAGTCTAAAAAAATACAAATTTTTAATTTAGAAAAAAGTGATTTTATTTATAACAATTACCTGTTCAGATGCCGACATTAAACATTCAACAGCCGCTAAACGTTTAATTCTTTCAGGATCAACATTTTTCGACCATTCAGTTGAACGACGGATACGTTTGCGATTTCCGTTTGATCGTTGTTTAATCTCCTAAATTAAAATAAATGAATCAGAGATGTTACGGAAGTGGCACAACAAAAGCAGAATCGGAAACAGAACAGAAACGGAAGAATTAATAAGTACACAAAAGCTTTGAGTAAAATTGTTAACTTTTCGTTAATTTCTTAGAAAACAACCTAACCAGAAACTTTCCAATGGACCATTTTAAATTTGTGAAAATCATTGAAAAATTGGAAATATTTGCTAAATTAGGAGATTATGAGAAAAATAAAGCAAAACATGTGCCACGATTGTCTTCTTCAACTTAGAATTCAATCGCAGCTTTTCAAAATAAAAAACTCCGAAAACTTTTTGCTATATCTCATCAAATAAGCAAGATATTGATTATTAAAAAAAAAAGTAATGTTCTTGAAGGTTGTGATATAACATGGGAAAATCATGGAAAATTCGATAATAACACTCCAAGAATGTCCCCTGTAACCCACAATTAGTAGAATTCAATAGGCATTTTCCAATACAAAAACGCTTTTAATTATTCCTTAAAAAGCTCTTTCTAATGTGGTGTTCGTTGTAATATAAAGGGAATTATCGATAATTGAAATTTGGCAATTTTTGGGCCCCTAAATAAAAATATAGATGCAATATAGGTCTCATGTTTCTGGTAATATTCTGAAAAACTGACCTGTTAGAGGATTTCTTGGAGATTTGAAAAATCGATAAAATTGGCTATGTTATAGAGGAGAATATGAAAAAATTCGGAAAAATACAACATTACTCTCTATGACTAAGAATTTAAGTGACTTCTTTCAAAGCAAATGATGTTTGAGTCATGGATTTGGGCAATTGGCAGACCTTGATATTCCAATTTCCGTGCTATATCTGTTTAAAAAGGCACAGAACAAAACAAAAACAAAGTTTTCGAATCTTGCAGAACTCGAAATCGAGATCCGTAAGTTGTCTAACAAAAATAGATAGACATAAATCTTACCTTTTTCAATTGAGAAAAATGCAACTCTTCATCTTGCAATATAACATCAATAGAATCTGTGTGCAATAAGCTAAGTATATAACGTGTATAGACAACAGCATCTATACCGCGTGCCTCTAATTGTTCTTCTAGCCAATCCGACACTGCCGAGGGCATGGACACCAGTTGAGGGTACTTCATAATCTAACTATAACAAAAAATTACAATTAAAAAAAAAAGTTACAATATGTAAATATTAACGAGACAATATTATAAATAATGATTAAAAAGTCAAATAGAAACAAAACAAAAAAATAATCGATAAATGGCACATGTCTCAATATTTCTAATCAATTCAAACGAATTTATTGTGTAATCAATGGATTATTAATTATAACAAAGTCCTTAAAGTACTGTAGAAATATCAAAATGTGTTATCAATAAATTAAAATAAATCTAATTCTGAAAATTCTAACTTAATCAATAGTAAACTTTAATCATTAATATTGATTAGAATCATCAATTTATCGAGTTCAGACTGATCTCTAGACGATTTTTTAATTTAAATTCTCACATTTGAAACGTCTGGTCATTCTATTATTAGCGATGTAAATTCTAAAATCAACTCTAAATTAATTCAAAATTTTAAGAATCTAGATTGGGGAAGTTGTTAAAATCTTAAGATAAAACTACAATTTTTAAATTCTTAAACCCTCAGATTAGTTCTGACGTTTAAAGAATCTCGATTGGGAAACTTTCTAAAATTTTGTTCCACAGCTTAAAGTTACATTTCTCATTGTCATAACACCTGCAAAACTCGTCATAACATGAAAATTTTTGTCCTTATAGAAATTTCTTATCTTTACCTGGTTAGTTACCTGAAACTTTAAAGAGAAATTTCATGAATAGAGTAAAATTTTTAAAACTTTTATGATTCTTATTCGCTCGATTTACTCACAGCATCAGCAAATTTGTATTGATTCTTACAATTTAAAGAATATTCAAACTATAAAAATCATCTACTTTTACTTCCGTTAGAAATAATTATAATGACATTACAATTTTGTTTGTTTCTGCATTCCTTTGAATAATCTTTGTACTCAATTCTTGATAATTACTTTGTTATAATTATTTACCTTACAATGTTTATTTAAACTAAATTTATCAATTAAAAAAAAATTAATCAATCAAATTGACTTACTTTACGAGAAGAATTGTGGATGACCAGCCATGTAGAAGTTGAGCGGTTCAAATAAATTTTTTGGGGGGTAGTAGTGTACAGTATTCACAACAATACCTTTTTCATTCAATTGACACATAATTTTTTTTTATCAAAACCAAAAAGAAATTGTAACTACAACAACAATACAATAGATGAAACGAAAAATTTTGATTATTCAAACAACAATAAATCAAAACAACATCTAAATAATTCTCTCTCTCTTTTTTTTAATATTTGCAATTAATTGTGCTAGAAAAAAGGTACTGTTTGTGTTTTTTGTTGTTGTTGTTGTTCGGTTATTTGTTTTTATTTTAATTTTCGTTCTTTGAGTCGATCGTTTTTCACTGTAGTAGAACAGTTGAATGTAAACCCCCCATTGTAGACCTGTAAAAGTAAAATAGAAAATTATCTTTCAAATTTATGCGTTGTAGAGACGTTGGGGCTCGGTCAAGGATCTTTAAATAGCGTGTAACGTCTAAAAATAACACCCTTGATGATAAGACAAGTTTTTAAAATTTTCTTAAAAATCAGACAAAGCCCTGTAATACTTAAAAAATCCTCATTTTTAACAAAACAACAATAGAAAAGGGTAATTCTTCATATAAATGAGACGGTCAACTATTTAATGTGTACAAGATCTAAAATAACGCCCTTGATGTTAATAAAAGACAATTTTGAAAATTCTCCAAAGAAAACAGAATTTCCGTGCAAATGAGGTAAGATCAAAAACTTTAATAGTGTGCTGGATCTAAAAATAGCACCCTCGATATTAATTGAACACACAATTTTAATAGTTCTCCTGTTTTTAACAATAATAGCGATAAAGCTAAGGGAGTTTTTCGTGTAAATGAAGTACAATCAACAATCTTAATGTTGTGCAAGGTCTAGAAATAACATCCCTTAATGTTAACAGAAAATAGTTCCTATAAATTCCCCTTAACAAAGAAAAAATAGTTTTTCGTGTTAATGAGACACGGTCAAGTGTGCAAGATCTAAAAATGACACTCCTGATGTCAACAGATGAGATAATTTGAAAATTCCCGATTTTAACAATAAGACCAATAATATTCTTGTCGTTAATAGTGTATTGATTTCAAAAATTTCCCTTATTTTTTTTAACAATAAGAACAGAAAATGTGACACAATCAAGGGATTTAATATTGTACAAGGTCTAGAAATAAGAATTTTAATGTAAATAGAGAACATAATTTTAAAAATCTTCCTTTTTTGTAAAAATAACCACAAATAACACTCTCAATGACAAAAAAAGTTTTTTTTTTAATTTTCCCAAATTTAAATAACAACAAAAGAAAATAGTTTTCTCGTAGAAATAAAGCACGGTCAAGGATTTTAACAATGTCAAAAATCTACAAACAACACCCTTGTGTTAATAGAAGATATTTTTCAAAATTTTAACAAAGGTAACAACAAAGCAAAAATAATTGTTCGTGTAAATGAGGCACTCTTACGCTTGTAAGATCTAAAAATAACACTCTTGATATTAAAAGATGCGATAATTTTAGAAAAAATTCCCTATTTTTAACAAAAAGATTTTCATGTAAATTCTACACGCCAAAGTGCCTTGGTATTGAGCAAGGTCTAGAAATAACACGATTGATGTTAATAGGATACAATTTTGAAAATTTCCCGTTTTTAACAAAAACCAACCACATTCTTTTTGTTAACAGAGTACAAAATTTCAAAAAATTCCCCTATTTTTAACAAGAGTAGTAACAACAAATAAGGGAAGTACCTATCTCATGTAAATGCGTCACGATCGAGGGCTGTAATATTGTGCAATATCTAAAAATAACACGGCTGATGTTAATAGACAATCTCCAAAATTTTCCGTTTTTAATTTTTAACTAAATAAACACATTTTTGATGTTAAAAAAGTATAGAATTTGAATAATGTCCCGTATTTTTACTAATAACAACAAAGACAAAGCAATTTTTCATATAAATGAGGCACGGTCAAGGGCCTTAAACTAACGTGCTTTATCCAAAAATAACACCCTTGATGTTAATAGAAGCCATTATTTTGAAAGTTTTGCGTGTTTTTAACAATAACAACAACAACAAAGAAACGAAGTTTTTCGTGGAAATCTTTTTGTTTTATTCGATTGGCAGCTTTACAAGGAAATCAACCACACAAATACACGTCACCGTTGAGAAGAGGACACGTGCCCATCCTAACAAACAAATCACATGAGGCTATTTTAAAGGCGTCCTATGAACTTTATAAAAAAAAAACCGGCGTCACATTGTCAGCTTGTGGAGGGCCCCCCAAAATTTAATCCAATAAAAATGTACAATTTCTTTGGAAAATTAGTCGTAAATACGAATAAAACAGGGGAGAAAAAACGGAAATAATTGGGGAAGGTCAGGCGCGACATGATCAATATCAAGAGAAAGTCGGTAAGGGGCGACAAAACAAAAAAAAAAAAACAACAAAAACCCGATGAAAATGCGCATTTTTATCAACAACAATGTATAATACAATTAATGGAAAAAATGCAATTAAATCGCCATTAATTACGTACAATTTAATCGAAGGTTAAATCGGTCTGAATTCCATAATAATTAAAATTAATTAAATTAAGGAATTTGCACGATTATTTGCTGAATTATTGTGGAAAACATGGGGAAAATGCGCCATTAAATACACAAATCAACACAACAAAAGGCAACTTGGAAAAATGCACAAATTCACCATTGTTATTATACAAAAATTAACGCCCATTTGAATTAATTAAATTCTTAATTAATTAACAATTATAATTACCTTACGAGCGGGGTTGTTGTTACACAAAAAAAAATAACAAAATTCAATCTACACACCCCACAATTTATTTTTTTTGTTTTTTAGCAAAACATGGCAGCCAGGCACAATGGCCACTGCCAATCAGAAGCAATCCCGCTCAAAGTGCGCTTGGGCAAAACGGCTGCTAGACAATTGGTGCGCATGCGCCCTACCACTACTGATCGATTTTATTGACTTTTCCAATAATAAAATATTAATTTTTCCAATCATTTTCAATAATTAATTGATTAATTATTAATAAAAATTCATATATGAATCTATGGAGAGATGTTAATGTAGATTTTTCGTAAAATTTTCGATAATCATGGTGGTTTTGAAACTGTTGCCAACTTGACAGAATTTTATAAATTGATTTTTGTCAATTGATTTCCACGAAAATAGATGATGATGTTAATTGTTAAAAATTCTCTAAAATTTTTCACACAAATTGTGCCAAAATTGAATCAATATTTTTAACACTTATTACTAATTCTAAAGAATCAATAAATTATTAATATCATTTATTGAATTCATTTGTTTTATTTCTTTTAATATGCATTGACTTCTAGATTACATTTTGTTACATCATTTTATTACTTTAGTAAATTATATATTTATATAATTGTAGTTATTATTATCAATATCAGTATCGTTATTTGTTGTATTTTTAATTATTTTTTAATTCTGAGGTAATTTTACAATTTTATCTAAATTTTTGAAATTCATGATTCTGGATAAAAACAGTACGTGATCAAGTATAGTAACTTTTAATATACAGTGGCGTACAGGAATTTGATTAAAAATACCAATAATTATAATTTATTAATTACAACTAATGATTATCAACAACTTAGACATAAATTGATAATTAATTAAATAATTGTTAATATCTCACCTTTTTAATTGATGATTTTAGAAAATCATTGGCCTATAATTAATTAGGCGTTAATTAGTTATACTTATACCTATAGATTTAATAATTATATGTATAAATTTACAAAATAATTTGTTAATTGATAAGGTAATTACTGGTCTTCTTTCAATGCGATAATAGACGTATAAAATTGAAACTAAGAATACGATTATGTTGTGTCACCATAAAAATTGCGATGATCTTTTTACACGGTACTAACTTCAGCAATACTAGATAGAACTATAAGTGAGATCCATAAGAAACGGAAGCGCACTGGACTTTTGGTAAGTGGGGGTCTTGGAAAAAGCACGTGTTTTATATCTATATATATAGACGAGAATTTCCGAACTCACTTCGGATCTGCGCTAAAAAAGATCTTCTAACAGGAACTCACCAATAGCACTTTAAGCTCTCATATAGCACGCTTCTTTAACAAAATCTTCTACTGTTATGAAAGGGTAGTCTACAGATAATTAAGTAGATTATTAATTATTTTGTTAATGTTAATAATTAGAATTTGGTTGATTATTAGATATTGAAGTGACGCCTATGGTAGAACTGCCATGCGTTGTCTAGTTGTTTTAGTGGCATTTTATATTGTTTGGTTGGTAGCGTAACGTCACCACCAAATGTCATTTCGTACTGTATCTTGGTTTTTTTGGGAAAATTTTCAAGTGTGACGAAGACGTTATCGATAATTATCTAATTGAAAACGTGTATGACAACATTAAATAGATAGATTAATGGCACATTTGAAATAAAATAAAATTATTCCAAATCCTATTAATTTATTTAGATTTACTTTTAATTTGTAATCAACAGAATTATAGAAAATGCACGCAATGTTCCGTACACAAGTATTGAATAGATCATGCACGTTAATTAAGGGTAAGTTAGATGTTTTTTGTTATTATTTATCTTTGGTGTTATTGTAATTTTGTAACTTTCCAGGTCATTGTTATAATAATGTGCAATGTATTTGTGTGGTTAACAACCGAATGTTCTACGATTTTAAAGAATCGCGACGATTATTATCGATAAGTAATCCTAGTGTTGTTACAATATTCTCGTCCGATAATCTGAAATCGAATTTATTGAATAATGGAAATAATTTGAATTTAATGCGGAATTTTTCATTAACATCCGTCTGTAATGAATCACCGAAACCATCATCAAAAATTGAAGCAACTGTACAGGAATTGAAGAAGAAAGAAACCGAACCCGGTGCTGAAGTTGTACCCAAGGTTGTTAAAAAGAGTATAGGACAGACAATCCGTGATGAATTATTACATTATTATCATGGTTTTCGTTTATTATTTATTGATGTTAAAATATCGACGAAATTAGTATTTCGTGTGTTAAGTGGACATACATTAACACGACGTGAATATCGTTTATTAATACGTACAGTTGGTGATATGTTTCGTTTAGTACCATTTTCTGTATTTATAATTGTACCATTTATGGAATTTTTATTACCATTTTTTATCAAATTCTTCCCAGGAATGCTACCATCAACATTCCAAACAGCATCCGATAAAGAGAATAAATTGAAACAAAGTTTAAAAGTTAAATTAGATATGGCGAAATTTCTACAAGAAACTTTAGACGATATGGCCGTACAACATAAAGAACATAAATCGGAACGTGCTAAAGAATTTAGTGAATGGTTCCATAAAATCCGTACATCTGGTGAATTAGTAACAACTGAGGAGATTATGAAATTTTCGAAATTATTCGAAGATGAAATCACATTAGATTCATTAAATCGTAGCCAATTGATTGCATTATGTCGTGTATTAGAAATACAAACATTAGGTACAAACAATTTTCTACGTTTCCAATTACGGATGAAATTACGTTCGTTAGCCGCCGATGATCGGATGATTGTTAAAGAAGGTGTTGATAGTTTAACATTAGGTGAACTACAACAGGCCTGTAGAGTACGCGGTATGCGTGCTTATGGTGTTAGTGAAGAGCGTTTAAAAACACAATTAAAACAATGGTTAACTTTAAGTTTACACGAACAAGTACCACCATCATTACTATTATTATCACGAGCTTTAATGCTACCGGAAACAATACCAACTAGTGATAAATTGAAAGCAACAATTTCAGCATTACCTGAAACTATTGTAACGCAAACTAAGGCGGCTATCGGTGAGAAAGAAGGTAAAATCGATAATAAAGTCAAAATTGAAGTGTTACGTGAAGAAGAGAAGAAAATCAAAGAAGAACGACAAGAACGTAAAGAAGAGAAGAAGAAATTGGAATTGTTGGCTAAAGAAAAAGAGAAAACTAAAGATTTATTAATTGATAAAGCACCAATTATAACAACTAGTACAACACCAATATTGGAGGATACAGCAACGAAGATAAGTGTTGAAAAATTGGAGAAAATCGAAAAGAAAGATGTACCATTGGAGGCGAAAGATTTCGAAATTATCGAACATGCAATCGATCAATTATCAGCACAAAAACAGAAACGTTTAATTGTTGAAAAAGAAGAATTGAATGAAATTAAAGAACAATTAGCCGATTATCAAGAAGATGTGCAAGATTTGAAGAAAGCTGTTGCAACTCAAGAACAACCGGAAATTAAAGAATCGAAAGCGGCTCAACGATTATTCAAGAGTGTTAATAAAATGATTAATAAATTGGATAGTGTCTTAACCCAATTAGAACAGAAAGAAGTTAAATTGAAAGAGAAGATCCAACAGGAAGAACAAGTGGATAAAATTAAAGAAGAATTGTTGAAAATCGACGATATTCTATCGGCTATCAAACATATTAAAGGTGAACATGACGATGCTAAAACCGAGAAAATCATGAAAGTTTTAAAGAAAATCGATGACGATTCGGACGGATCCATTAAAGTTGAGGATATTTTAAAGGTAATTTTGCAATTTATTGAAAAATGAGGTCTTAATTTCCAAATTGTCGATAATCTTCGACCTAATTTTAGAGTTAATCGCATACATATAAAATTCTAACATTTCCTAAATCCGTTTGTGACATAAGAGATCAAAGTTCGAAGCAATTTCCGCAATTTTCTTACAATATCTCTAATTTTGTTTCAAATTTCAGGTGATCGAAATTATCGGCAAAGAGAATGTTCATCTGACCGATAAACAGGTGAATGAATTGGTTGATTTATTGAATAAAGAACAAGTATTGGCGATTGAAACGAAAATCGAGAAAGCCTTACAAAAAGATAAAGAATTAAAAGAGGAGATTAAGAAGGAACCTAAAGATCCCGAAAAAATTGAAACGGTAACAACTGGAATGAAAACAACCAAATCGATAACAGAAACACAAAAAGGACCGTTAGATACACCCTCGACAACTGAACAAAAAACGATAATTCCACCACCGCCACCAGTTGACAGTATTGATCAATCGAAATCGAAAGATAAGATGTTGTAATCGATATTTTTGTAGAGAACAATGTATAATTTTGTTACCAAAAAAATAATAATGAAAATTCTAGTAAAATTGATGGTACTTTAGTTTAAATTTAACAGTACAATGTATTTAATTATTTGTATTGTTATATGTTGTAAAAAACCGAGATTACTGGAATTGATAAGAGGAATAAAGTGCGGATGATGTGAAATAATTTTAAACAATGTACATGTTGATTACGAAATTAAAAGGAAATCTAAATTTTTATCGAATTTTGTAAGTTAATCAAAGTAGGTTAGAAGATTGACAGAAAAAATTAGTAAACTATATTATCGACATTTTCGACAGGGTACAATTTTTGTCCACCAGTTAGCGTTGACTGTTTTTGCGTGTGTAGTGTCCTCTGTGTTCAAAGTTAAAAAATATTTATAGAAAATTAAATAATTAAAAATAATTTGAAAAATACGATAGTAATATTTAATTTGTAGAAAATTAAAAAAAATATATTGTAATATAAGAAGCAATAAATATTTTTAATAATTGCTTATTTTTTATTGGTTAGGAACCTGCATTATCAACATTTACGTTAATCAATATTTGTCCACCAGCTGGTGCTGATTACTGTTACTGTAAGAGAGTGGATTTAACATGCGCAATAATTTTCGAAAAGCTTCTGATTCTGCTGTGCTTTTAAAAGAGCACAGTTGAAAAGTCAGGTGGATTTTAATTTGAATTATTTCAATAAATTTGTTAATTTCTAAAACAACAAACTGTATTATCGACATATATGCAAATGTTCCATTTTCGTCCACCAGTTGGCGCTGATCAATTTTCGTGTGAGTAGTGTCGTCTAGTGTTGACCGTTGAAAAATCTTATTTAAAGAAAATTAATTATCTTTTAATTAACTAATATCTAGAAAATACGGTAATTATAATAAATTGTTACCATAATAATTAAAAAATCGTGGTAATATAAAAAATAACTTTAAAATAATTGATAATTTTCATTTTTATTATCGATATTCGTGGTAGTTTTAATTTTCCTCCGCCAGTTCGCGCTGATTGTCCTTACTGTAGATGTCATCTAATTTCAGTTGTTTTTCAGAAAATTTTTTTTTCTGAAAATTTTAATTTTGCAGTGTTTCGTTAAAAAAATTCTATCGTTGAAAACATTGTTACCAGATAATCGAAATTTTCAATTTGAGTTGCTCAAATTTTACTGAATTGAATTGTCTTTCAACGTTTAGCTGAAATGAATTTTTCTTTCAGGCACTTTTCACAGGCTAATATCTTTCTCATTTTAAATGGAATACCATATTTTTCGTTATAGCGATAAAGAAGAAAATTCTATATCGAACTGTATACCTATCTCTGATGATTTTTCACTAATTTAACTTTTCCTTCGAAAGAAAATACAAAATAGAAGAAGCAGGTGGCGTCACCAAAATAAAATAGGGTTGTCTACGTGATATAAAGATATAAATAACAATATACGATAGTCACTTTTGCTGGTAATGAAAACAAATGTTCCATTTAAAATAGAATTAATACTACTCCGTATTCCGGGGGTTGATAGAATGACGAAAACATTTTCCTGAAATAATTCAGGCAGAAAAACAGATGTATAGATATCAAATTTCAGGTAGTTCCATGAGTTTGAACTTTTTCTACTTTTAATAGGCCGCCATCTAGGCTCCTCCTGGAGTAATTTTTGATTCTTTTTCGCCTGCTAGTCACTGTTGATTTCAATATTTCATTTCAGTTATTTCATAAATTGATAAGTTTCAATAGTTAGTAAACTGTATTATCGATACATACGCCAATGTTCAATTTTTGTTCACTAGTTGGTGTCAATCGTTTTACGTCTGATTGGGAGTAGTGTTCTTTAGTGGTGATAGTTAAAAACCCTCATTTATTAATTATTAAAATAATTCATATTTGTCAACAAATAATAACACAATAATAATTTATACCAAACAATTATTTTAAATAATTGATAATTACAATAATTAGTCAACTGTATTATCGACACTTATACTAATGTTCAATGATTGTCCACGAGTGGGCGCTACTTGTTGTAATTATAGCTACTGCCATCTAGTGCCAATTGTGTAACTATGGTTGAATGTGTGCAAGAAAGAGAGAAAGTGAGCGAGAGGTTCAATTCAACATGCACAACAATACTTGGAGGAGTTTTTGATTGCTCCTCGTGGTAGAGGCGACCTAAGCCGAGAACGCGATCGAGTACGGCGGTTTCTTGCAGGTTTGGCCTCGTTGGTCGGCCACAGCGAGATTGAAAATCTTTAAATATACAACGTTGGTATCTCCACACTCTCTACATAATACACACATACATGCACACTTATTATCATTATAAAAGTCTGCGCGCTAATGTGCAGTGATTTTTTTCCTTTAAAAGAAACAAAAAAAAATTAATAAATAAACAAAATGAAGATGAGTATAAATGTTAAATCTGTGAAAGAATACCACTCTCTACTTTAAAAAAATTATTAATGAATCTCAATTAATTAAAAATTATGTGTATTTTTTAAAATATTTGTGGCATTGTTGTTATCTCTAGTTTTTGTTAAAAAATTGATTAAAATCCATTAAAAAATGGCATATAAATGTCGTGAAGAAATTGTTGGGAAACGTTTCTTATCAGTGAGTGCATTTACGAAATTAAAATCTGGAAAAATTAGTGAATGGAGTTGGAGGGCTGGTATTATACGTGCTGCATCACATAAGGACAATACCCATCCTGATTTACAGGTAAGAAATTAAAAGAAGTATATAAATGCCTAGTTTCAACCACTTGTCAAAAAGGGGGTGTGTACCTTCGGTATTGTAGTATTGTGCTAGATATAGAGATACCTACATTTAAGGGTATATACCCATATAGAGGGTTTATACCCATATAGAGGGTTTAAAAAAGAAAAGAAACACCCTCATAACACCTGTCTTGAATTCCATCTATTCGTATTCTATACTTCTTTATTCCTTTACGGGTTTTTTTTTCGGTTGCCATGTAATATATGGGTGTAATAATGAAAATGAGCATTTCTTCGCGTGCTCAATGGGCGTCGTGACTTGGTGAGAAACTTCTACCTGTCTCATGATAGTTTTAACAATTTTTCTTTTTCTTATACCTCTACTTCTTCTATAGTATAATATATACTAGGTCATACTTAGGTAAAGTGTGCGTGATATCATTGTTATTCTCTTTCAGTAGGTATACAATTTTTTGGGGCAATACTTTATAATTCTATAACACTTTTTGAATTTTTAATAAATTCCTCAATAAAATAAGTTGATAAGTGTACTAGAGGGTAATCGAAGGTATTCCTATAAGCTCCAATATATTTTTTGAAATTTTAAATAATTATTGAGTACGTTTATACACATAAAAGCACTGTTTTCTAATCGACAAAGGTTGAATATTGTAATGTCAATCTCGATCTTTATTAAACAACATGATCCTCTATACAAATTGGGATAAAAATTAGTAATAATTAAAAAAATTACTTAGTAATATCACAGTGAAGAATAGTTTTGTGTGTTAGCATATCGTAAAGTAATATTTGAAGAATTTATCGAACGGAGAATCTTAATGATTCACTTTACAGGATTGATTATGATTACCATAATGAAAAATTAATTCTCTATTAAAAGAGAAGGGGCATTACTAAATGATCCAATAATTGCTCTCAATTTTTAAATAATTAAAGTAATGGGTAGATTTATAGCATTTTTCTGTCTGAAGACGTTCTAGCCAGAAAAATGCTGCAAATTTGTAATGTCAATTTCGATTCTCATTAAATAATATCTACTATAATCCTATAAAGAAATTTGAATAAAAATTAATATACTATTACTATAAAAAGTGAAAAATATCATAATAATTAATAGTTTTATGTGTTAGCATGTCAGAAAGCATTATAATAATTCATTTTATCAGACTGAATATCATAATGAGAAATAAATTACCCAATTAAAAAAAAGTTCATAAGTGTAGATATTGTAGGGTTATTAGACGGTATTCTTGCAAGATTCAATTTAATTTCTCCAATTTTTTTAATAGTTAAACAAATGAGTGCGTTTAAATACATAAAAATACTCCCTTCTAATCGGAATAACATCAAATACTGTAATATTAATTTCGATATTTATTGAACAATAAAATTTAATAAATTGGAATAAAAATTAAGCGCGAGGAGTACATCTCATAGATTTAATCTGAACATCTAACTTGCGATTTTTCGCTTGCCCTTCGGGTTACGACAACCGACAATTGATTTTTGAAAAGACCATTTCTTGTAGCCTCCAACCGTTCTTCCGATGATTTTCCAAAAATAATGGGCCCATCGGAAAGAGCACAAAATTGTCTACATAACCGTATGTATATTAAAACAAAATAATTAATTTTAATAAGTGAAAACAATGCCAGAAAATCAACTCGCATTTGCCGCGATAATTTAGGCAATTTTTAAAATATCATAAAAGCTTTCTATCGCTCGATCACTAGATCATCTTTCGAATGAGGGGTCGATCAATGTTGTAAAATCAAAATTGTAGAGAAAACGTTTAATTTCTTACAGAAGTTTTCTTAATTTTCCAGAAAACTAACATTGGAATTGGAAAAATTCTTAAAGATTTGAAAAGCACTTTTTATTTGCTATCTAATAATAAAAGAATTTTTGCAAAATAAACAATATTGGCCAAGTTATGTGGGAAAATATAAAAAATCGCAAAAAACATGTTAGATTTTCGTCTAATGTAAATTTATATCAACATTTTGAAAAATAGTAGGAACCATTAGAGGCTACAAAATGCGTTTTTCAAAAATCTACCCTCGAGGGCTAGCGATTTCTCTCGAGTTAGATATTCACATTTTCGCCCATTAAATCTATGAGATGTATTCCTCGCCCTTAATAATAAATTGGAAAAACTGAATAATGTAATAATAATCAGTTTTGTAACTTACCACGTCGTAAAGTAACATTCTAAAGATTTGCTTTATCATACTGATTGTAAATCTCATAATGAAACTTATGTCTCTCAAAGGAACAGGATAAGGAATATGGACTATTTAATTGTTGTTAATTTTTAAAATGTCAAAATCAAAATAAAAGGGCTTTATTTGAGTTTTTTTTTTGTAATTTTTGTGTCAGGACATATAATTTTGTATGTGACACGGATTGTAATTAATCATTATGGTACACTTCACCACTTGTACTATAATGATTGACGTTACGATCTTTATAATTTAAATAACTACTATGGTTCAATACAATATTAAAGTAATGAGTACCTTTATACACATAAAAAGATTGTTTTCTAGTAAAAAAAAACACTGCACATATTATAATGCGATATCTATTTCTATTAAGCAATATGATCCTCTAATCAAGTGTACATAAAAATTAATAATAGATAAAAAAAATTAAACAATATCTCAATATCAAGCTGCTTTTATATGTTAATAGATGTGATAAAATTTGTATCATTTGAAGACTATAAAATTTACTTTATCGAAATGAGGACTATAATGATTTAGTTTATCGAATTGAGTACCATAATGAGTACCAATTGAGTACCAATAAGTATTAAACAGGAAACTGATTATATTTTTCACATATTACCAAATAATTCGCTAATAAAAATCAAACGCAAAGAAAAAGAAATTGACTTATCCAAAAGGATTTGAACTTAGAACTTTTAATAATCCGGTCGGACGTGTAATTTGTTCGAAATACTTTCTAATTCTGCCTGTATACAGATAAAAATTCGACATTACTCTATCTTATAAGTTTTAAAAAAATGTCATCATTCATTTTATCGTTAATTTATTTTCAATTATTATGCGTATTGGATAAACATTAAGTATATTAAGGTCATCGAACGCGAAATTCTCCCTATCTTTTGATTGTTCTGTTTACATTTTTTCTCCATCTGTTTCTTCTTTGTTGAACAATACATTAGTGAATTAATTATAAAGTTGGTTCATTCAAAAACATACAACGAAACTAATCAATATGTAGAAAGAGAAATGTTTATATAGTAAATTTTAACAATACTGGAATAAATATGAATTCTATTACCTTTTATTTGTATACATATAGTTTTGTATTCTAGTATTTATATCTTATTTATGTATTTATAAGGTCAAGTTCATCAAGTTCTATTTACGTTGAATATAACGGGTGATCTGAATTTAATTTATAAAAATAACAGGTTTTTCATTATTATTATTATTATTTTAAATTTTTATTATATTTTCTCGGTAATAGTATTTATAGTAGTTGTTGTTTTTGACTTGACTCCATTATTTCACAAACCACTTTCTATAATAAAGGCAATGGCCCAAAAATAGGTTTAATTCGAGATTATTTCTAGATTATTATTAAGCTTCTTTTTTGCTGAAATAGGTTTTCCATGTTATGCTTCTTTTAACATTTAACAATAAGTTGTAGAAAATGAAACGGAAATATAAAATAGAACAATTTTGTAACTATGTTTATATTATACAAGGAGGTATGTTTCTAGTTTTTATAGAAATTCCTATTATTTGGCGGGTGATCGGAAAAATATTTCAAAATCTATGGAGAAGATTTTGACATCAACAAATATTGGGGTGATATCGTGATTTTTGAAGACAAATAAAAGGCTAAGAATAACTCAAAAGTGATTCGACTATTCTTCTAAAATTGTTTTTTTCTTTATTGTATTTTAGAAAATATTGCAAAATCTTTCCTTATCTTTTAGAATTCAAAAATCGATGTCAGGAGTCAAGTTATTTTTAATATCGATCTAACTTTTGAGGAACTATTTAAAAAACCTTAATAGATTTGTAGGGCGGTCCATTGCGAAAATTTTAATATTAAGAAACAGGTAAAAAAGTGTTCATTCTGGATACTATCGGGATTTTTAGAAATGATTCAAATACTAAGAATGTGTGAAAAATGATTCGATGGTTTTTCCTATTTTTTGTCATTGAATTCCAGCAAAAATGCAAAATATTTTCAACTGTTTTATAATACAATAGAGGAATACCTAAAAAATCAATGCTGAGGATTTTTGAAATATTCTTAGTGCTTAATTCAAAGATAGCAATATTGTCTAAAATGAGGCTTTTTGACCAACCTTCTACCATGAGCTACGAAATTCTAATTTTGCTAAAAATCTGACATATTTTTGTAATAGAATAGCAGATCACCTAGTAGGTATAATTTTTTTACAATCAATTGTCTTTTAGATTATTTCAATTTTCAAACTTTTGATGCGGATTTTCTAAGTATATCGATAGTTATAATATTCTTGTTTATTTCTTCTTTTTCTTCCTCAAATGAATTTATCGTTCGATTTCTACCATAATTTTAAAGCAAATTAACCATATTAACCCCGTTTTCGTCTTCTTAAACGAATATCAAAAAAAGTTGAATAAATACCGTTATTTATAATTTTATAAAAAACATTCATTGGCTAGCAGACAGAGAAATATGTAGAGGGATATAAATAGATATTGGTGGCCTGGTTCTTTACATTGTACTGATCTTATTTCAGGAATACAATTTATATGCACCTGCTGCCTACGCGAAGATTTCAAAGATATTTTTCTTTTTGGTTGGGACTACCATCCAGAAGTAGAATTTCTATTTTAAGTGATAACAGGACTCTCCTGCAGTACAGTGCTTTATAGAAAAGAAATTAAAAAAAAAACATTTTAGATGTAATTTTGAAAGTTCAGGTTTTTTTTTGCAAGGAAGTTGAAACACTATTTATATTTTCTAATCTAATTATCGTTAATTAAAGCTGCTAATTAGTTTAAAATATTGTTATGTAACCTACCCAAATTTTGTTTCATTGAAAGCCTATTAACGATCAATTTCAAAGAAACTGCATATCTCAATATTTTATCGCTGCATTTATTTTCCATAATTAGACTAGTTTTATTAAATAACAAACGAACCATCAAACCTGACTTGACTTGATTTTGACGATTCAATAAAACTAAATGATAGACACTTATGCCATTTAATGTTTTTTTTTCCAATTTTCTACTGTAGGGTAAGACATAAGTATCAATATAAAAATCGTTATGCTGCTAGAAAATCAAAAAATTGAAGTTGCCCATTCAAGAGTACCCTGTAAACAGAGTTCTTTTGGATTTTTGATTTATCTTGGATTTAGCGGTTATAGTCTTCAATGTGGCTCACCCTATAGATGGGCCAAAAAATGATCCACTGGAAGCAATTTGATAAAAGTTCATGAAATTTGTTTTTTAGCATCTTCTGAATTATCTCTAAAAAATATATCTTCGTTGTTCTAATAATCATCATTATATGGGGGTCGTGGACCGTACTTTCTTATTTTAATCGGAATAGTGCAGTTTTATAATATTTAAGACTAATTGTAAGGTTTACAACTTTGTTCTTTTTAAAGTACTCCTTATCCATTAGGTTATTTTTATCTTCTGAGACTTAATGATTTTATTAAGTCTCTTATTTATAAGAATGATTTTTTTCTATACTAAAGACTAAAAAATTAGTATTAAATATGCCACCATAAGACCCATTAAATGGCAATTATTGATAAGAACCGTGTAATAAATGGAATTAAATTGAAATTAGCAAACTTCGCTGGTGATTTGTTAACAATTCAAAGATTTAATCAACAGCCTACGCTCTTTATATTTCCATAACCTACTCCAGTTCTAAATGCGTTTATTTAATTGTAACTTTCAAAGAAATATGAAGAACTTGCACAATTTGTTCTATTGTCATTTATAAATGTGGTTCATTTCTTTGTATCGTTATCTCAAGTCATATTTTTTTAATTTATTTTCTTGTTGTTGTTATTATTATTATTAGTTTTTTTTTCGCTATAAGAACAGATATAGAAAGCGTATCCAGTAATCCTGCTGGTTGCTTTAATGAGATCTGTTCGAAGTTCAACGTACGACGCCCCCTCTATACCCCGTACAACATAGTAGTACTTTCACCATTTGTTACACTGTCCTAATCAACAAAACTATCTAATGATGAAATTGATACTATTCGAAAAATAAACACTGAAATCGAATCTAAGTACAGCAGTGCAAGGGCAAGATTTTTAAATTTTAGTTATTTTTAAAATTGTGAAAATCAGCTAATTCAAACACTTTCTGTGATTGTTCTATGATACATTTTTGAGGTTTAAAACCTTTGAACATTTTCATCAGAGTGGCATCATTTGTTTCCAAGATTAATCTTCCCTTTTCTAGTTTTTGAGCATTTTTGTTGTAAAACTATCCAGAATTAGCCAAGCAAACATCTTTCTAGCTCATTCTAGAACATTTTTCTTTAAATTATAAGTCTTTAATGAATTTTACTATGCCAATAAATTATTCAATTGACTGAAATTGTAACTTATGCAGCTATATTTTCAATTCCGTTCCAAATTATCAAGTTTTAATACATTTTCTCAGTTGAACAAGCTTTTAATCAACAATTTTTGAATGTTTCCTTCTAAAATCACCGTTTTTCAATAAGTTTTACCATTTGGATGTTCCCGAAATGTACATCATCTTAATTGTTTATTGTTAATTTTTATTAGGTATATGGTTTTGATTTTGAGGTTTATTTAATCTTACAGTTAGTTTTATGCCGAATCATTATGTTTTTTGTTTTAATAAATCTAACTGTTTTTCATCAATTCATTGTGGTAAATTCAATGAATTGCTATGATTGTTTTATCCAAAAACAGACCAAAATTTTTACAGTTTGACTCGTTTGTACTAAAAATTATAATTCAATCAAAATCTAAGGATTGAACACAAAAATCTCACTAAACTTGACAAAACTTTCTGCTTTAGAGCTGAAGTCTTAAAAGCTTCAAATTTTGTATTTTGGCTTAGACATAATGAATTAATATTTTCTTAACTAATTATGCTTACGCAATTAGGAAAAGATCAAAATTTTGGTAAATTTCTCTAAATTCTATTTGATCAATTATTATACAGAGTGAGCCAAGTGGTTGGCCTANAATAAAATTTGGGAAAAACAATGGCAAAATAAATGTTCCATGTCTGGGTCAAAGCTTGTTGTAGGTATATTTATAATAAAAATATGGAAATTTTCCTAAACAAAATAACGTTAATTTGTATTTCTCTCAACTCGAAAAAACTAGAATTAGAACTTACGTAATGTCATAAATTATTCAAACAATCTACTATTTTCTATTTTATATATAATCGATTAATCATTTACCAATTACGTCTATACGTAGGTGGTGTATGGAAATAGAAATAATTTTCTTAAATGAATCTATAAAAAAAGGTTTCGAATTCAAGGACAATTTATGCAGAAAGGAAAAAGACTAGACAGTTGTTTTTATTTAGTTTTTTTACACGTTGAAATTCCAACAAGTTTTAGGTGTGGACCAGTTTATAAACAACTATCAAGGCAAAAAAAATGGACTTTCTAGATTTTTGGCAGTACATTGATTGTTAGTTATGATAATTACATCTTACTGGATATTTCCTAATAATAAATCGCAGAATTTCGTGTAATTCTAGTTGTAGATAGTCGGTAAAACCCAGTTGCGTGCATAGAAAAACCACTAAAGAAATACTCGTTTATTATGTTGTTGTTGTTATTCATTGCATGGAAGACTTTTCATCGGCAAAATACCTGCCATACTTATTATTATTATTCAAAAGACCAATAAACCTGATACTGAAATAATTAAGTTTAGGTGAAGGTTGAATGAAAGTCAAACCACTTCTCATTATGATGTAATCCGACTATAAAATAAAATAATTGAAAAATAAAAAAAATAAATAACTTGTTGTATTTTACAGGTGTTAGTCGAGTATGATGGCATTGAATGGCACCGAAGGGAATGGATACACATTTATAAAGACCAATTGTTCCACCTGTTTCTAGTCGAACAGGGCTTAGTATGGGTTGAACGTAGGGACCCATTTTGTCCATCTAACAACAGTTCACTAACCCTCTGGCCAGCCCTTGTAAGTATCCAAATTCGTTAAACATGTCGGGAAAATTTTCGCAATTTATATGGGAAATTTGATTACTTTCGATTATTTTGTATTGAAAAGGAAAGTCGAGAAATAATTTGCAAATTTGATTTGGATCAAGGTGACCTGAATTGTACAATTTAATAAAATTCTATTTTTAGCCTTCTTTTTGCTAAACTTTAATAATTTAAATTCAAGGTTTATAATTCTTTATATTTCAATTTAGAAATAATCAATCAACACGCTAAATGTGTATACAGAAAAAAAGCGAAAAATTATAAACCCATTCATGTTGGTTTATTTATGAAAGTCACCGACTTTGTTAAAAATATGTAGAACATGTGTGTTCAACTCTTTTTTCTCTCCAAACTATAAATAAACCGACCAACCTGCAAAAATAAATACATCTTTAAAGAGACATTCCCAGTGGTGCATTTATTTTGAGATTTATAACCGAGCTATAATTGTTATAATTGTTGCCAACTATTTCAAAATGATCTCGAACAGAAAAAGATAAATAATAATCCTTAATTGTTGACTCCTTTATCTGTATCCTGTCTCCAATTTCAATGTTGATACAAAGATCACTTGGCAAAAGCCAAAAACCAAAACAATCCGGATATTTGCAACAAATTCAAGGTATCTGGAAGATTTCCCAATAAAAATATTTACAAATTAAAATAGATCAGCGAAATTGGTAGAAGTGTATGATCAATTATCAGTTTTGTTATTATTGTTGGTACAGTCTTTGATTATAATGCATGACTGGTAATGATAACAATAACATAAAAGAGGTTAAATGTGGGTCGGTCGTCAATACATTACAATCAACTCTTTTAAATTGCTCGCCAGCCATTTGTTGTATTATAAAATTTATTTAAACCAGCAGATGTTGTTGTGACCTATATTGAAATCTTCTATCAACAATTTTGACTTTTTCATTCTAAAAACTTGTACAATTGAATGCGTTTTCTCTATTTCTATAACAAAAACCATTCACTTTATTCAAATGTATCATTGCAATCTGAATTAATTATTACGTTAATAATGTTAGTATGCACATATACATAGTTGAATTGTGCATTTAACTTGAAATTTAACTGACTGACTGACTAATCGAATTTTCATGAGTTTCGTTGTTGTTATTATTATTATTGTTAAAATGTTATTGGGATTGGTTAGTGGAGGAGTCAATGATTCATCTCTGTACAACATTGTTATTGTGTTTGGATTTTTTTATCTTCTAATCGATTAAATTTTATTGAATAACTTTACGTAGGCTGTTAACAACTTCCTTGTATTTCGTTTTTATTTTGCGTAAACAAAACAACATTCCAATATTTTATTAATTCAATTTGTAAATTTTAATCATTTAAGCTTGCATGCTCAATTATTGCGCTTCCACATGAAAAATTGTAAATTTAAAGTGTACCAAAAAAATCCAGGAGCTCAATTAAATTAATTTCAATATGATAGAACAGTTTAAAGAAAATCTTTGTATAGTTCTTGAGGTCAAAAATAGAATAGTCAAAAATTTATTTTCAAGGTTTTCAAAAACTATAAATCATAGTTTTTTAAAATTTGATATAAATGGAGCTTAGATCGCAATTATGCGGTATTATTTCGAAATTTTTTGAATTTAGTTTTTTTATTCAGTAAGAGAATGTTTAATTGATGATTTTTCGCTTATTTTTCAATTTTTAATCGATAACAATAGTGAAGTTACAGAATACAAATTTTACGATTTTGGAAAATTTTGTGGAAATTAATTAGCCATAACATTTTCATTGCTATAAATATCAGGTATAATCAATGGTAAATTTAAAAGATTTTCCTACTGTCCAAAAGTCTTCTAACTGGTTTAGTTTTGTCTTCTCAAAAATCAAGAAAAATTGAAGTCTTCAAGATAGACTGTATCTTCCCAAAATTTATAAATGAAGAAGTATCATTTTGCAGTTTTCAACAAAATTCTATTGGAATAACTTGTTTTCCATTCGTTATTTTCGCCTATTTTTGGGACGAAAAATGAGTCCAAAAATTATGGCCTTTCAGGCAATTTTTGCCTCTCTCTTAAAAATTTTGAATTTATAGGTTTTAATCGAAAATAGTTCAATTATAACAATAGTCAAATTTTCCACTGTCTGCAGTCACCCAATTAAAGTTGATATAATTAATTAAATTTTGTTCAATTCTATTTTTAATTTTGCTAAAAATAAATCAACTTCTATATCGTTTTGATTAGATAATATAATTTAGTCATAGTTGAATAATTAAATAATTGACTATTAGTGCAATCAGTCAATGACCGATCGCGGAATTTAATTAAATCTACGATAACAAAAAAATTAATTTTTTAAATCAAACAATCATTTTGACCTAATTTTTTTAAACTTTCTATTTCTTTCTAATTATTGAAAAATTCCTTTTTTTGTAATTTCAAAGATAACCGATGATTTCCTTCTTTCATTTCCGTTCTCTTTAAACATCTGCACAGTTCTAATAAACCTGCCTCTTATTTTAATCGTTTTGAATCTTTACCTCTCGAATTTTTGATCGGATTCATTTACAGCAAGAACCTTGATCTTTATTTTTTATTTTTTTATTTGGTTGTTGATAGAAGGAGAGAAAATCGATTAAATGTATCTTTGTATCTATAATTAAGGGCAACACAGATGTTTATTAAAGAGTAGAAAGTCCCCTTAGCTTCCGGGTATTATCTACCAATTAACTTTAGCTATATATAAAATAATATCAAGTTACACCAGATCGGTTTTATTAAACAATTTAGTTGTTATATAATTAATTAAAATTGTTGTTACGATTTATACTTATCGCTTACAAGGAGAACAACTTGGTATAAATTTCGTTAAAAAAAATCAATACGTATTTATGTAAATATACTAATTTTATAGAATTTTTTCCACTTGGTATTTAAATTAAACATGAGAGATTATTTGAAATTCTTCCATTTAAAAACAACTAAATTCTAAACATAGTTATATACATAATGTTGAGGTTAAATGAAGGTGAAAAAGTTTAAAATTCTATTACACATAAGTCTTTCTTTTACTCTTTTTTTGTTGTTGTTGTTATTATTATTATTATTATAACACATTTACCTGAGGCATGTACGTTTTTTTTATTACTATTCGTTTATGTAAATTAATTAATGTGTGTGTATGGGTTATGTAAAGTATACAATTTTTTTGCGGTGTTTGTGCAAATAGAGGCCAAATTTTTTCAACAATTTCCTGTATCTAATGATTCAAAGGTTCAACGTTTTTTGCTTAATCGTTGCAAATGAGGCTACGAATTCTCAAATTTTTGCCAAAATTTGTAGATTTTTATAAATTTAACAAATTCATTGTTAAAAGTTCCATCCAATATGTAAAAAAGGTGAATCAAATTATACCTTTATTTTTTCGTGTTGTTATTTTGATTGTTTGGCCGTCAACCTGTCTACCTTAAAAAAAAATGAACAACGTCGAAAATCTAAATTATAGTTTGTTCTTAAATTAAATTTTGAAAATAATCCATTTTAAGAATGAATGTACAATAAATCTGTTACAACATCCTGTCTCTCATTTTCTTTAATGAGTTTTTCAACCTTGAACCTTCCACACTTTAGAGATTATTATATATAAAGGACAATAATAATAATGATAATAGTTAGATATGCAATTATAATTTACACTTTCTTTATTTGATTAAAAATTTACAAAATCTCATTCTTTTCCAAATTAGAAATTCTATACAATGACCTATTTTTTTTAATAATTGACAATGACGTGAATATTTAACTATAACTTACTAATCTAATTAACAATAGGTTAAAATGTAAATAAATTTAACAATAGCGTATTTGTTGTATTTTATTTGCCATTTACCATTTAAATATTTACAAACAGGGGTGCTGAACTAAAATTAGAGCGTTCAAATTGCAACTCCTATTATTTGGCTAGCAATTTAAAAAATCATTTGTAGTCAAAGAGCGCTTTTTTGGACGATATTGGGATTTTTGGAACCGAATTAAATATTTGAATCGTTTTCTGTTATAAAATAACATGAGAAAATATAAAAAGTTTACTACTATCAGAGCTAGGAACAGTTTAAAAAATACTTTTGTGCAGTTCTTATGGCACGAGCCATATGGTTAGATGAGTGGCTCAAAGAGAACATTTCAACAAAACTTAAACCTTGGAGATCAATTTACGCTCATTTTGTACCATTTAGAGCTTTTTGGAAATAAATTAAACATATAAAATGAGTCAAAATAGGACAAAACATTTTCAAATTTATTTTCTTGGTTTTTGTTTCATTGCGTTCTTGAAAGCATGCGATATCTTTGCATCTATTTGAGAATAAAAGTAGATAAAACAGAAAAATCAATAGCCACAAGATTCTTGAGTTGTTTCACCTCCGTAGCTCATAAAAATAAAATCTTTGCATTGTAAAAAATAAGCCTTTTTGGCAAACTTTCAGTTCATAACGGTTTATCACCAGAATTAAGCGCAACTAAACAACTGTGTATAATTTCTGTGGCATAAGTTATATGAGTTAGCGAGTAATTCGAAAAATGTAATTATGGAGAACATTGTTAACAAATTAGAAGATTGTAGCTCATTTAGAAGCTATTGAAGAAATATTTCTTTCAGTTAACGTAGAAATTTTTGAATGAATCAAGCACCGAAAATGATTCAAAATGACTCAACACCCAGTTTTTTTTTAATTAGAAAATGATTGCTAAGGCTCAAATCAAAATTGCTATTTTCTTTTAATACTTCTGTTTACATACGCCTATTTGGCAAGTACTCAACTAGAAACCCGCCTAAATATCCTTGAAATATTTTTCGAATTACTCTCCAAATAATATAAACCCTTTAGTTTTAGTCCAGCATCTCTGTATATAAACGTATTATTCATTCCACTATGGTTTATTTTTAAAATTGTTTAATTACGAAATTTATTGCCAGAATAATTATCCTGTTTAATTTAGGAGAAAATCATTAGGTCAACATTGTTTTCAAATTCTTGCTCTTCATCTACTTCAACAACAACATCAACAAAAAGATAAAAAACACGAGAGTAATTGGAGAAAATAAAAGTTTGGAATTTTTACGAAAGAATTCTCCCTCGATATAATCATCATATAATCTTTCAGTCAAGAGGCAAATATTTAATTAGCCTAGGTCTTGTAATAAACAGATGTTTGACAGTCATCTGGCGATGTTGTTGATGATAGTGACAACGATTAAAATAAATAAAATAGCTGGCATGTTGTTGTAGTAATTTTCCCCTAACATGTACGCTAATTATTGGACAATTTAAAAGGCATTTATATCAACAACAACGAAAAAAACTTACTATATATGTAAACAACTTTAAAAGCGAAAATATTTCAACTTTGGAACATTTTCCTCATATTCACACAATTTGCAGTATTTTTTGCTTCGCTATCCACAATACTATAATAGTAGAAGAAATTCTATCATTTCCCGCGTTTTAAAACACATAAAAGAGGGAGGAAAAAAAAGAAGTTAATTGCTTGATTCGCTCTATTTTCGCTAGCACACCATCATCATGATCATCATCATCCGGTTATCCAATTAATTGCATCTCCTGAGAAAGCATTTCTTGAATTCTGTTGAATAGACAGAAACCGGAAACGACCTTGCCTGTGTGTGTATAACAAACTCCTCTCTCTTCTCCCATTTATTTTCTATTACAGGTTCAGTAGAAAAACACTCTTTTCGAAATAGAAATCCACCCCTACGGTTGAATTATGTTTATACACGAATGATTTCTTTCTATGTTTACCTGACCGAAAAGAATATTTCACCTGTCTATTTTTTTCCTTTTGTGTTACAGACATTTTCACCGCTAGTCTCCAATGCTGAATTGACACCACAACAACACCCTGTCGAATTTCTGTTAGACCGTGAATTGGCCTTCAAAGATTACAAGAATCTCAAACCGTTCCAGGTAAGTGTGCCTATATTATTGTCATTTTCTTCGAATCTATTAGATCATTTTTATATCGATGCGATTCGTTATCTTTCAACTAGATGAATTTGATCATGAATTGATTAGCAGAGCGAACTCTAATCTTATGAATTATTCAAAATTATGTTGACCGTGAATGGGAGACATCCGATTTTTGCTGTCTCCATTCTTCTCGTCATCTGTTTTTAAATGCGGATGATTCTGAAACAATCCAAGCAAAATAAACAACTCATTTAGAAGGAGATCAAAATGACTCAGAACGACTCAAAGATCCTTCCTACGTTCAAGTTATTCTGAGTCATTTTATCTTTATAATTTAATTTCAAAAATTTCTAAGTTCTAAGTTTTTTGACAATGTGATGAGAATAGGTAAAAACTTCTCGCAACAACGATTTTTTTACATTTCTCTCCATTTTATTCTTTGACCAACTTCTAAATGAGCTACAAAATCAAAATTTAACTAAAATAATCTCCAATTAGTTTTTTTCCGGAATTTTTATATAATCAAATTTTAACAAAAACTGTTATAAACTCAACGCGAGTAGAATTTGAACCGATATAGGAAAACTCTAAATAGCATTGCAATGGATAAATAATAATGATAATAACGATCATTAACCAGTCGAACAAGTTCCCAAGAAAGTTCGAATTTAAGAAGAAATCGTTGCCTGTGTAACCATGACACGACCATATCAGGATTTAAAAACCTATTATTGGTGAAAACAGGTTCGCCAACTGGTTGCTTGTACAAAAGACGACAAGCATACCGTACTGTTGTTATTATTACTATTATTATTGAGAGTTGATCTGCTTATTTTGTTACAATTATACCAACAATCATCTCTAGTACAGATAATAAAAATCGTTGTAATTAAGTTGTATTACATACTGGAGGCGATTATGTAAACTGAGTCGTTAAAGTTAACAGTAATTAATACTTTTTGGTGTAGCTGTTATTTTGTTTTTTTCTAATGGGGAAGTATTGAAATTTCTCTTCATTATACTCAGGCTATAATTGATTGACATAGGCGCCAATAGCATAAATCAATAAACCGAAGAGAATAGAGTTTGCTGACAGATTTATTTAACTGTCTATTTCGTGGAAAAAAATTCCAATAATTTCAACTCCTACACAAATTTCACTAGCTGACGGTAAATGCTTAAAAAACCGAAAAAAATACGATAGGTCAAGTTCGCTTGGAAACTATTCTATAAATTGATTAGAAACTAAAGGCGACAAGTCTACAAAGTTATAGTTTTAATACTATCTCTACTAGAGTTTCCGCATGTTATGCTAAAAGACCAGTTCGGGGTCTAATGTGGTTTTCCAAATAAACAATAAGTCTAAGTTTATTTACCTTGTTCTCATGAAGAAAACACAAACATACATGATGAAAAAATTCCGAACTAGATTGCAATTAAGGGAATCTGCAAAATTACTGATCTTAGGAATATCTTGAAAACTTCAAACAGGGAACTGAGAATGATCGAAGTTGGTGAGCTAAACTAGGCTACAAATAGAAAGTCAGCAGAAATATCTAGCTTAGAACTCTTTAGAATTTTATTTTGGGATTTAATGACCAAAGAATTTCCAAATTTTTTGAAATATGAGGTTTTTCGAAATTACCTATCATTGAAAGATTTGCTAAACTAGGCTACAGCAGATGCTTAATGACTAAGAGCTTGCTGAAGTAAGCTAAGCGAAATTAGACAGCAAGGAAGTCTATAGATATGCCATAATTTAGGCATATTTTAGGAATTTTCGATGACTGAAGTGCGTTATTTTTGTAATGAAAGCCTCATTCGGTTGCCTTACTTGGCCCAAAGTCTCGACCCTGTCAAGCAATGAATCGAGGTTTACTCATATTTGGGAGGAGATTCAGCTATGTCTCCAAATGTTTATCAAACTTCATTTAGATCAATTTAAAACAAGAGAGGAGACTAAATAAGGGGAAGTAAAAGCAGACCTAAATAATTCAATGAAAGAATTTGTTTAAAAACAATAAAATTATTAAATCGAGTATTGTTACTTATGATAAAAGAAAACCGGTTCTATACAAGATTCATAATCAAGATAATACAAAATGTGGGCGACCAGACTTATACTAGATGGATTAATCAATAAATAACGAATATGCATTATTCAGAAAGGAAACAGTTTCGAAAAAAAATCCATAAATCCGTTATTAACATTTTGTATTTATATTTTTTTGCTTGAAATAAATTAACATATTTGTAAATTAACATGACCTAGATCAATCATCGCAATTCTACCACATAAAGCTATAAATATCATTGATTTATTTCGTGTATACTTTTTTTTTTATCATCAACGTTTATTTTTAGTAAAATTGTAACGATTCTCTCTTAATTTAGTTTCAGTCGGCTGGCATGCAATACAAACATCTAAAACTAGGCTTTGTATTGTTAACAAAAGCTGTTGTTTAGGAATAATTTGAATTGTTTTAATTATAATAGTTTTAGATGGATGTGTGTATACAAAAACAAAAAAGTTCCTTTAAAGTTTCATTTACTTTTTGCTTTATTCTGTTGAAAACTTTTACAGTTAATAGTCCTTTTTTTCTATTATTCTTTTTAATGTCAACAGTTGCGTGTAACTGTAATTATAAATTAACGGAATTAATTATTAGACAGTTTAGATTGTTTAGAAATTACATCGACTATGTAGTTCTACTATCTAAAATGACTAAATTAATTAATTTATAATTCCTTCTATTATTAATAGATTTTATAACAACAATAATATGAAGATTGTTAATTTTCTTGCTTAATCATCTATCAAGAAGACTTTCACTAAAACTTCAACAATAATCGACTATGAAATTTATATTCGATCTATATCTACTATGTCGTTCCTAACAACTTTTGCTATATATGCTAATAGACTTTTCGGTAAACTTTTAAACAAGTAAAATGAAGTTTTCTCGTTACAAGTTTGTATCGTTTAGAGAAACCAAAAGGGTTCAACACTGGAAGGGTGATGAATCAATATTTAGGCACACCACCAAGTCTTTTTAGTTAATAGTCTTTGATTCTAATTGATGATTTTGTAATAACACGCTTGAAAGGTAATTGTTTTTAATTATTTTGTGTTATTTGTTTTTTTCTTGATAAGATTGAATTAGAAAATGATCGAGAGAAAGGTGAAGAATCTATGTGTGCTTTTTTCATTATCAAACTATTCCATTTTAATGAATCATTTTTTTGTAATTCAAATATTTGTTATGAATGTTAATAGATTCTAAACATATTCGAAAGGTGTGCCATCCTATAAATTACGTTCAAATTTCATATCTAGTTGCAAGTTTATGGGTTGAATTAAGGGGCCAAAGTACAACTTTTTATAAAAAAGGTAATTTTTGATTGAAGATTTCTTGTTTATTTTTACATTTGTAATAAAGCGTGAGACAGCATTGGAAAGGGAATTTCAAGCAGCATAACACAACAGTTTCCGTTGTGGGTAATTGTGGAAATCTTGAATTACAGCATATTTTTGTCATTATCTCCATATTTTCCTTCATTATTTAGTCGATATTATTTATTTTGTAATGATTTTCTCCCTGTAGAAATCAAATTGAACGCGTTTCGCCAAGTCTTTAAGGTTATTCCCAATCGATTTGGTCGTTTCCGAAAAATTAAGAAAATTTGGAAATTTTCAATGTTTTGGCGCAACCTTAAAGATGCCGCGTGCTTATGTGAAAGCGTCAAAATCACATCTTTGGATGCAAATGAAATTTCATCAATTAGAAATTGTTGAAAATTTGTTTCTTGAAGAAATTGCTTTAATTTGCAAGATTTTGATGTTGTAAACGTACCGTGAAATGCTCTTTTGAACACCATCGTAGTGTTTTATTGCAAATTTAAAGCGAAATTTCATCTATTAAATATAAGTAGATACCTCTTTATTTGGAAAGTTGTAGTAGGTACGATCCCCTAAAATAACTGTTGTTTTAGTGTGAAAGTTCTAGCAGGCTAATACATATTTTGCGTGTTAACGATCAAATTTTTCTTCGATCTGTTTATTATTACCGAATTTCGTTTGCTAATTAAAATAAAACAGATCAAAACAAGAAAATGTATTTAGCAAGAGTTAAATATTAATTCAAATACTACAAGGTCGTATATCATTCTAGTTGTTGTTGTTGATTATTTGAAATACCCGGAAGAAGCGTGTATGTTTATTTAAAATCTTTTACAACGAGATAATCGCAGGAAATAGCGTTAAAGTTCATTTTCTATTGTCCACCTTTTTTGATGCATAAATTATTGTTTAGGTAAATTGAATGTTATTAGGTTGTTAAAAGGCCACTGTACCACTTCTTGTCGTATTTACTTCCGTAATTATAATATTAGAATCGTATCAAATGTTTTATGAGTTTCTCATGTGACTTTATAGCTGATCTATCTATCTACCTATAGTCTAGGGCAAGGACAGGATCAGATTTTAAAAATGAAAATAAAACCTGCATAAAGTTGAAAATATTCTAGGAAATCACATTTCGATTAAACAACTTCAAACGACCTCTATTCCGGAAATAACCAGACGTTATTAACAAACCAGCACCATCGATAATTGACGCCAGTCACGCTATATTGTCACAGAAAAATAAATAAAACAACAACTAAAGTTAGATTCACACATTAGACAATTGATTATTTAGAGATTAGAGTTTTAGAACCCATCGGTCAATAACTTTCGAGGTTCAAAAGGCACAGTCTTTTGACAAAAATCGGCTTGATTCTTAACGGCCCAGCTGCGATATTTCAATCCCTCAAAATGTAATTGTAATATTTTATAAGAATGGCGCCTTTCATCTAATTGTAAGAATTTTCGCTTTCTAGTACAAAAATTTAAAGGAATTTTGTGCTCTTAAGATGGTCATCAAAATTAGAAAGAAATCGCTCTTGTGGTCCAGCCTCTTGAAATGTTTATGAAAAGTTTTATATTGTATTGCACACGTTTTACAATTTTATTCCATTTTATTTCAAAATCTGGAAACATTTTAGTACTTTAGATGGTCGTTGAATTCTAAAAAATAGCACTCTTTTTGTTAGTATAGTATTAGTGTTAGTGTTAGTGTTAGTGTTAGTGTTAGTATTAGTATTAGTATTAGTATTGTTAGTATAGAATGTTGAAGACTTTATATTCAATTTGAATTTTACAACAGAATTTGAAGATTTTATATATTACAATGGAGCGAAATTCGGGTACTCCTTAAAAACATAGAAAACAACATTTATCTGTTAGGCATAGAGTAATTGTAAAGAAAACTCTATATCTTTATCCTATTTTGTTATAGGAATGGGATTCAACATTACCGGGTGTCCGCGACTATCCTGAACTAAGATCAGCAGTCCGCCAATGGGCTGAACAACAGGATGGCCAAAAAATCCTCCTAACGACACCTAGCGTTCTAGTCGGTTATAGAGTTGAAGTATATCGTGCTGAAGGTACAACCCAATGGTACACAGCTGTTATTGTTGGTTATAATGAAGCTACAAGGGTAAGATTAAATTTACATTTTATATTTTAGTTATTTCCGTTTTATTGTTTATAATAAGCGACCATTTGTGAGAATCGTGGAAAATTATAGAGACAAAGAGAGAAAAATGATTGGAAACGTTCCAAAAAGAAGACGGATACTAGTGTCGGAGACAGACAACCGTTATCCTTTAACTGTGAACGTTTATAACACGGTTGGAATGCACTAGTGTTAAAATAAGTAAAAGAGTAGAAAATTTTAAAAATTTTAGTGAGAGACAAAAAAAATTAACACTTCCTTATGCTAATTCTGTTATAAATATGTACTAGAATTGAGGTGAACTCTCTTAGAGTTTTGTGAAATTGTTGATAAAATTGATTAAGACATAGGGAAATTGATAAGACGAAAATACTCGATAACCTCTTGTCTTAAATAAGGAAAATTTACTTAAAAAAAATATCACGATAATGGAGATAATTCCGAAAAATATGAAAATCGTTCGTCAGGATAAATAACTGTTCTCTCCCATAAAGGTGTGTTTTGATTTTTATTTCTTTCCCATTATCTATACGATTATTATTGTCCAGTATTTTCTTAAAGCACAACTTTGACCTCAACAATTTATACAGTTGAACATGAATATTTGTATAATAATAATAGGTATACAAAGGGTGCTATTCTGGTTCTACTCGAATCGTTTACATAATTGGTATTGAGAGAATTCAACCTTGTATAAAATATCTCAATTCCATTACAAGATCAAATATTACGTTTTGTGAATTTAATCGCTTTGGTAAATAGTTGAAATTTTAAAGAAAAAATAACAAGAAAATAAATAATTGATAAAGTAGACGTATTACTTTTATCAAAGATCAATGAACATGCAATTCGTATTTCGTAAATAAATCTAAAAAAGTATACACGCAATTTCTATTTAGATTATGTCATACAGAGGTCAGGAGACTTGCTGAATAATAATAAACATGCAAGTTATGACACGATGAATTCTTCAAAAAATATTCGCTAGATTTTAAACGATAATAATGAACACAAACAATCAAGTTTTAATTGTATAATTATAGGGGAAGTTTAAAAATTTTATTATTAACATCCAGCTGTGCAGGATCACTTTTAAAACTTCGTTTGTAATTAAAACCGAGAGTGGTAGATTAATTAATGAATAATGTCAAAAATTAGTTTATATATTGATTTACCCTTCAAACTAGGAATGTTTTAACATCAAACCTGAAAATTCAGACCAAATCACCGTCAATGTCCACAAAATTGATCCTTTTATCGATCCGTATTTGAAGTGCTGATGATTCGAGTTATTTAACTTTTTTATTTTCTCTGATTCGTATCAAAGTCTAGTATTACTCACTCATACGATAAAGGAATAAATTGAGAGTGTTATCAGATTATTTAATCTAGTCCCTATTGTTTCCTTTTTTTATATAGAACATTTTTCCAACTATGCACGGTTACATCTCATGATTCGTTTTCGAGGACCGTTATTATCTACAAAAAGTATAAAAATCAAAAAATTGTAGATTAAATGTGATATTTTGAGAATTTTGATTTGGGTCATATTGAGTACTTAAGTCGAATTAGATATTCAAAATGAAGCAAAAATAAAGAAAAATTGTCCAAGAAATCTTGCAATTTTGAATTGAAAGTGCTAAATTGAAAAAAGGTTTTTCAAACAATTTTAAATTTGAAAAGCACAGTGCTAAATTTTCAAAAATAACGCCAAGGTATCCATTTTTGATTGAAGTTGCTAAATTTTCAAAAACAAAGAGTTCTCATAAAAGTGTTAGTGTTTTTTTGAAATGTTATAAAAGAATTAATTAAAATAGTGAGTGCTTCGAAATTTTCTTGTAAGAATCTTCGAATATTGGGTTAAAAGGTCAAATTTTCGAAATTGGATAGTTTCTCAAAGGAATCTCGATATTTTAGATTACGAAAAGTACTGAATAGCCATTGCACAATGAAATTTTGGATTAAAAGTGCTAAATTGCCTAATGAGAGTGCTTCAGAATTCAATTTTCGAAATTTTATAAAGCATGAACGGAAATTACAAATAAAGCAAAATTTCTTATATAAATCTTCTATTTTCATTAGAATTACAGAGAAATCGTCAAAGTAGTGCCAAATGTTCCAAAATAAAGACATTTTAATTTTTTGCGATTTTATAAGAACTCATTGTCAGTACAGAATTCCAAATTAACACTTTTAATTGAAAATGCTAATAATTTTTAGTATTATTTTAAAGATTTTACAGTTACTTTTGTTGGCACTCTAAAATCGTCGAAAAATTTTAATAAGCATGAGGGACCGATGGTTAAGCAACACTAGTATAGACTAATTTTATTTCTGTCTGGTTTTTACGATTGTCATTTTATTGTTTCATTAGAATTAAAACCATAAAATATAAAGTTTTATTTACATAGATTCATACATTATAAGAGAAAAGGGCTTCTAGACAATGGCTGTTGGTTTATTACTTTTATTACAACTCTCAGTCGCTAACTTTGTTGTTGTTGCTGTTATTTAGTAGCCAACATAATCGATTAGTCATCATCATGACCATCATTGCTAATATTTTATTATCGTCACCCTATAGCAATTAGAAAAAAGGTCAAGCTCTTTGTACATCTTGTTGGTTGAATCTTTCCATTTTATATTAAATCATTATTTTTCTTTCTATTTATCGTTTATTATTATTAATTTATAAATACTGTCTGTCCTTATTCATTAACAAAAATATTTTCCAGCCTTGTTTTTTTTTTAATTTTTCTTGAATGTTGATTAAAGGTCAAATAATTGTAAAATCAAGTAAATAAATGGGATTTTTTCAAGTTTATGAACACAACAATGTAATTATATAGAGAGATAAATACATAATATGTAGGTACATTTAATAAATTTCACCGGTAAAGAGAAAGTTGTTATCAGAAATATATAGAGCATCAAGAAACAAATTCACCCATACAAAGAAGATGCTTATTATTATGATTATGATGTTGATGATGATGATGATGAAATAAATTAAAAGTATATCCGGAGCACACGCCGTTTAACTTGCACAAACTTCGTTTGAATTCATTAGAAAACTTCCAAACTTCTAACTACAGTCAGAGTATAAATGTGTTGTTTATAGAAGAAAAAGTTTCTTTCTAAACACATACAGAACGATGAAAATTCGAAGTTTTGCCAGTTTCAAGTTTTAATGGGGATAGTTGTTGAAATTTGACGGCTGAAATAAAAGATTTCAACGTTTTATTTTATAAAATACAAGACCTATTCCAACATAAATCAAACAGATGTTATTCGAGTTTCCCGTTATAAAAATATTAACGATCGTATGTATTTATGTATAAAAATTCTGCAATATATCCGCCTCATTCTCGTCTATCATCAATCCAAGATAAACACGCACACAAACATATACAAGAGACGAAATTCTTTTGACTGTTTGTAAACTACCTTGGCAAATTTCCATACTTTAATAATTTAAAACGTTGATGTTTAGAAAAAGAGAGCCAACCGGCCACACATACACACGCACACACATGTATAAAGAAAGACAAGTCTTATATAAATCAAGTTGAGCTATATCTGTATATATGTGAAGATTGGGTTTGGATATAAATAATCTTTTATTTATAGGCTAACATCTTTATTTTTTCGCTTTCCTTGGTTCGTGTGTTTTTTTTCTCTACTCGAATAAACATTAAATTTTCCGTTGCTTCGAGGTAAATCACAACAATATTTTCGCCATTTGCGTTCACTATAAATGAATGAAACAGTTTTCGTTTTGATCAACAAGCTATAAAGTTTTTTTCTATTTGTTTTGATTTACAGGACCTGACAGTTACTGATGATACAGTTCTAGAAGAACACAATGAAGATCCAGCTTTAGTTCAAATGAGACTAATCGGTGATGGAGGTAAGTTGAAGCTGTTCTTCTAAACAGTAATAAAATAAAATAAGCGAATTAACATAAAAACAACAACGATAATAATATCTGCTGTATGAATAATTTATGAGTTGTACAAAAAATAGCACTTAAAAATGGGTGCAATGTCCTGGATTTTTTTCTCGGAAACGAAAAGATAACAAGAGGTTGTAGATTTTATAAAATTCCCCAATAATCTTCAACTTAACTTACTTTTAACCGATAAAAAAATTGATTATGGTCTAATAATAACCAAAAAGCCATCCACATCGGGCCTTCACACCCGAGACAAAAATCAGAAATCGTTCTGGTAATTTTGAATGAGAGAAGAGCAGGCATCTATCAAAACAAATTAAAATTGATCAAATCTTTTTTGGTGATTGCTTCTTAAAGTGTAGCAAAAATTGACGATTTAGGAACAAAATATCTAAAATAATCGAGAATTTTGCGCAATGAAAAATCAGAAATTTCAAATCGTCATTAAAATTAGAACTAAAAGTCGATAAATCAGCTCAAAAACAGGCTAAAATTTTCTAAAACTAGAGGTCAAAGTCAAAAATCTTCCTGAAAAAATAAATAAGATTTAGCTCGAAGCATTAAAGAGTAAAATTCCCACAAAAATATCATTTGAGAGTGTAAACTTGTCAAAATTTTGCTAAAAATTCAAGATTTTGGCGTAAAACCTTGACTAAAACTCAAAATTTTAGCTTGAAAATCAGTTGAGAGTTTGGCGTAAAATATTTGCAAAATGTTTCCAAACTGGGTAATGTTTAAAACTGTTGATTAATCTAATTCAATAATTAATTAGTAGGGTTTAAAAGATTTCCCTGGTTAATTAATCAAATTTACGTATTACGCTTGGTCCAGCGAGAAAATTCATTGAAAACTACTGATTTTCAACAAATTTCGTCTTTTGATAATTTAAGGGCACAAACAGCCAAAAAATTATAAAAAATTGATTAAAACTTGACAGAAATTAATTTAATAATCTCCATTCAAATAAAATTCACCAAAGTATCGGCTCAAACTTCAAAAACTTCCTAAAAGTACTACTAAAAACTTTTGAACTGTCTCCCAAATTGAAGAAAATCTCAAGAAAATACCTCATAACTAAATAAAATTGACTAAAAGTTCTAATTCGATCCCTTTTGTAATTAGATATTGGGCTTTTATAACATTTGAGACTATTTTTAGGCTACATTATATCATAAAGCAGGTAAAAATTACAGCAACTCCAAAATAGTTACATTCAATTTACGATTCTATATTTACAGCAACTATCTTTTGTTATTTTATGTCCAGTTAATTCGAGCCCGAATTATTGATTTTTCCGTCTCTGTTATCTTTATGTAACAAAATCCTATTTTATTATCCATTTTATTATCCTTGAAGCTCAAATTTAAAAGCATCTAAACTGTTCTAAAATTGGCAAAGTTCACGTAATCAAAAAAGTTTTCCTTAGATAGAATTTGATTTAAATTCTTACAAAAAAAAAATCATAAAAATTTTAATTTCATAAATATTTTCTTCGATTCTTCCACTGACTTATTTATAAATTTTAAGCTACACCGTCCATTTGGCATAATTTTAAAAATAAATCATGACGTCCAGGGGAACTTTCCTTCAATCTGTGTGTTGACGTTATAATTTTAGTTTTCATTTATTTATCTACACCTTATTTTATTCTCTTCTAATATAAACGTTTTTATGTTGCAAATTTCACTAGAATCATACATACGAATGGAGAAAAGGTGAAGAAAACAGGAAGATTGGATATTTTATTAAATAATTATTGATGTTGTGTATTTGTATATGGGATGCTGCAGGTTATTTTCGACTGTGAAAGAGAAGAGTCATTGGACTGAAGTAGCTCCTCTGCAGGTGTCTTATCATTCATCCTTCCGGAATTCGAATTAGAAATTTGTCGGTCAAAAGATGACTCAGAATGACTTGTCAGCGTTATTTTCCTATTTTTATTGTGCAACAAAACAAAGGGAGACGGTCTTCGAGTCATTATTGTTTTTAAAAATTGCAACATTACCCGAAAAAAGCCTTTTTGACCATCTTCCCAAAGAGCTAGGAGGTTTAAATTTTGCGCAAATTGTTGCTAAGGCATCGCCTATAAATCCTTGAAATATTACCCGAATTGCCACGTTTGAAAAGCTTTTTGAAGTAATTATTAGCATATTGAATAATGCCTATTATTAGTTCAGTAGTTATCTTGTCAAAAGGTATGATTAGTTCTCTTCAATATTGTTGGAGTTGTTGTATGAAGTTTGGGAAACTAATTTAACAACAAATTTTGAGCAAGCGAACGAAGCTGCCCGACAAGTTTTGCCTTGTATTAATTTTTTAATTCCCAATAGACCACCAAAGTTTCAAACTTTTGACACTATTAAAATGAGTTTTCCAACTAAACTTTAGGGTTGTTTTTTTTTGTGTTTTTATTATTAATTCACATCAAAAAAAAAGGAACATTTACAATTTTTATTATTGGGGGATGAATTACGATTTTCTCAGGGTAGTTGTAACAACCATCTTTTTAAACACGATAATTGGTTATTTTGTATCAAAAGCGTTGTGTTTGTTCATAGTGGTGGAGTCGATCATGCGCGGGGAAAATGTTGGCATCACCCCACGGAGGTCACGATCAGCCGTGCTACAGACACAGCATCATCAGCAGCAGCCGGTGAGTAGTATTTATATATACTGCCACCCCCTTAACAATAACAACCCTTATTCCATCCTTGTCTCTATACCTCATTTCCACCCTTTACATCTCATTCTATTCTCGACAATACCCTCAACTCTAATACACTTATTTCAATTTTATTGTCATGCAATGCAACACAACCCCCGTTATTTTATTTAATCCTTAGATTTTTTTTTATTATCATTTGATATCGGAATTTTAGAAATGATGTCAAAGAAATGAAAGCTGTTAATATTTGGTAGAATTGCGATTATTTTCCTTCGTTGTTCACCTTGCATTACGAAACGGTTTAATAATTCCGTTCATGGTGTGAAATTACGGTAAATTATGGAAAGTATTTTAAAATAGAAATAAAATTATTAAATGTGCAAGTTTGTTTCCTGTGTACTGTTGTTGATGTTGTGTTATATTAGCATGGCAATATGAGAAAGTTGTTTTAGCTTTTTGTACATGTGTTTTATTAGTCATACACACATACAAACGCACACCTTTTATAGCTCATAACCATCTCTTTCTTTATAATTTACTTATCGTATACAGTCAATTATTAAAGACCAGAAGTTGGGGAGAAAAATTAAATCAACTAAACGGTTGACGACCTTTCTTTGTCCTCTATATCTCTCGTTTATCCGATAACCGTTAGCACCTGTTCAAAAAGTAACTGAATTATTGAAAGATTTGTAGGGAAACATTTATATACCTACCTGTTTCCAATTGTTCACCATAAAGGTGCTTTTTTTCTCTACCTGGCTTATCTTTATTCCATCTAACCTTGGCCTACAGTATTGTACACAAACAATAATATTCAATGCACAATTCTTTTACCTTTATTTGGGAAAATCGATTCATTTATATTCAGGGTGAAATATTAGACGTGTGATGATTGTTGTTTTATAAATTATTTATACCTTGCCAAAAAATAATAAATTGTGTCCGCTTTATATTCATTAATATTCATGCCATGTTTTATACTTTTCGAAGATTATACTCAATTTCTTGACAATATTTGACTAAATAATGTCCTGTAACAAGCTCCGTCTACTCGTTAAAAAGCTGTCCCAACAGTTGCTAATCTTATTCCAGGATTTTGCCTCCTGAATGGAGCATTTTATTACTCCTAACCCATTTGCAATATCATCTCCAGTGGAACTTTTTTCAGTCCTGCAAATAAAGCATCCTGTGCTGGTCCATCGACTATTTCCTGATGCCCTACTTAGAGCAAGTTGTTTCAGAGACAGTTTTTGCCTCAAGGCTGTAAGTCTTCAAAGAATATTATTCGGCTGTCAGGTAAAAAGAAAATTTGTGTAATTCTGGGGTTTCTTCTAAACTCCTTTTCACCCTTTTATTCTTATTGTGTTCACTTTGTGTTAGAAAGGTAGTAGAGATATGCTCTTCTTAACGTGGAGAAGCTTCTCAGCATTTTAGGCTTTAAGTATTTTCAGTTTGTGTCTCCTATTCTGTCATTGTTTTCGACCTATCTGCATTCCAAATGAAGGATACAATTTCTTATCTCGTGGCTGTCATGTATAATTTTGCTTGTTTCATTTTTGGACTTTTGCTTCTCACCTATTTGCAGATTTAATTTTTGCCCATAGAACAGTTCCAGATCTATAAGCGGAGCCTCAGAGCTACCTCATACCCTAACAGCTAGTGTGTGTACTTCCCTTGTCATAGTTTTAGATCAAATAGATGAGCCACTTTCTTATCGCATAGCGGTCATTTATAATCATCTAAAATACAGTATTAAGGTCCGATTTTCTTAGCATAGATATAATCTGATGGTTTGATTATCAGTTTTGAATAGAATTGCTTCAGAATTCTAAGCTATCCTTGCTAGGCTGTTGGCTTCGAGTTTTTAGTCTGGGCCAACAAGGAACTCCTATAATATTCCAAGTTTTATTGTCAATTTCAAAACTCAAGCGGAAAATCATTAAGGTCGAACTTACAAAAGGAAGGAAGAGAAAAAAAGCTAAAACCTTGATTGGATTTGTTTGTCATTATATATTTTTTTGATTAATTGTTGCATGTACGTTTGTAATTAATCGTTTATAGTTGAGTGAGTTTTTCTTTAACTATTCCACCGGTTGTGTGAGAGAATTCTAAATAGATCCTCATTATTTCTGTTGTTACCTAATCAAAATTCAATGGATGAACAAAAATAGAAAAAATAAACGAGAACAATGGTGTTCAACTGTATTTTTAATAATTCAATAAAATTTAAAGCTCGTCAAATTTTAATAATAATTAACCCATCAAATTGTTCTATTTATGGTTCATTGCACAAATTTATTTACCTATACTTGCACATTATTTATAAAGCGAGAGGATAATTCATTGTTTGTTTACCAATAAAATTTGTGATAGATTTGCGTGGGCGCTTACGGAATCCTCTTTTTCTCCCTCGTAAACATTCTCCCTCCAATAAGACGATGATGATGATGATGCCCTTTTAGTTCTTTGAAAGAATTTCAAATTGGTTTTGCTTTGCCCCGGAAAAAGAACGAATACAGATTACCCCCGGTAAATGTTAGACAAGGACGATGGGTTGGTGTACAACAACACAGTTCAGGCATTCCCTTAAATCGATAATCAATCCCCTCTCTAAACTGACTCTCGTGCTTCCGCATCCTGATCTCTGTCAATGACAGTAAAATAGAACCGGGCACGGGCGCTCTCTCCTGCAGGACTCTAACAACAAGTCGTCTTGTTGATTGAATACCTGGGATTAAAGTTGCATTTGTATGAGAATTGTAGTTGGAAATAATAATTTGGATGGTTGTTAGTGCAGTTTTTTTTATGTTGTTTGGAGAAAATATGGGTGAGATAGAATGTGAATGTGCGCTCGCGTCGCTGCCCTGCCCAATACAGAATGTGCACTCCGCCCCAGACGCGTCGCACTACACTCAGGAGAGCTTCGTATGAACACGTCGCTCTTTGTTACGCGTTCGAGCTTTGTTCTATTTGTTCAAACAATAAAAAAGTGATTTTTTCGATTGGAGAAGAAAATATGAAAATTACAACAATACAATAGAAACAACAAGTGTATCAGTGGAATTGTGTTATTTTGTGCTTCCTATATTGAAAAAAAAATCAGTGTAAAAACTAGAATAACAGTGTTAATTGTGATATTTGTGAAAATCTTATTAAAAAATTGATAATTAATAATTTTGTAAGTGGAAGATTCTTATTCGTCCCCTATTATATAAAAAATCGCTCTAGAATAACAATGAATCTCTTTGACCTTCCCCTATTGTCGTCGATTCTATTGTTATCGTAGAAATTGATCTGAATTGTTAAATTTTATCAAGATTTAACCGGAATTTTACTGGAATGATCAATAAAAAAGGGTAGAATTGGTAATTCCTCCCTTCTATTTTCTCAATTCAAAAACCGGATTGGTAGTGATGAAATTAATAGTTGTAATATTGCATTTTTTGTACCAAAAAAAAAAAACGAACAAAGATAGGGATACGTTTTCTCGTAATTATAGTCTGACAGGACCCCCTGAGGGCGTCCAGCGAAAGTTAGAGTTTTGTGGCGCAATGTAATTAATTAAAACTTCAAATGAAACGCACACATACACAATGTAGAGAGAGGAGAAAGACGAGAGGTATAAACTAGAGAGTTGGCGCAGCATCATCTTTCTTGTTTCCTGTATTATCCATAAAGGTGGATGATAGAGATAGATATAAAGGGATGGAATCGAATAATTGACATTCCAAACTGGATTTTGTGATTTAATTTGATTGTGTGTATCGAAAAAAATCCTTGTGCTGTTTACACAATCGTAAATCTTTGGAAAATAAGAGATAAAAACTTGCTATAGGTAGTCGGTTTATTATTATTATTATTATTCCTGCTGCATACAAATTGTGTGTGCGTGTATTATAACCGGTTTTGCCCACCGTCAAGATTAATGGAGCGTGAGTCGTTGCTTCCATAAAGGAGAGAATTGAATAAATTAAGCACAGACGACGGTTTAAATTGTAAATTAGCATCCGACTCCTCGTTTAGAGTCGTCGTCTCTAACTAATATTAAACTGTTTTTGTTTGATGGGGAAATTACAGACTACTTCTCTCTCTTTACTGACAGTAACGGAATAATTGCGGTCATTACAGATATCCTTGAATTGTTTATGTATAGAAATTCTGCTCCTATTTATCCATATTTTAATATCATTATTTGTTCTCTGCGTTATTTTAATTTAAATATGACAGAGGGGTCCACTTAGCTTTCTTATTTTTATGACACAATTTTCCAAAATAATATATCCACGTGAAATGACTCAGAGTTCTTATAGATCCTCTCAGTATTGATTTTTTGACATTTCTCTAACACAGATGACATTTTTTCTAGACTACAATGTAGAAAATCAATATCGTAACGAGTGTTGACTCATAGCGAGCCCAAAACTCTCTGAAAACGATTGCTCCCTTTTTAGTTCTTATCAAATGGAAATCGATCAAAAAATACTCATTTTGGAAACGAATTACAGAAGTAAAATGACTCAAAACGTCTCAAGAATCTCTTCAACGTGGATTGGTTTTGCGTTCTCAATTTTGTTCGACAATTGAGAGAACCTGTCCGAGCTATTTTATGTAGATGGTTTCCAAAAATTGCAACATTGTCCAAAATGAGCGGTTTTTGACCTACAATTTTTCCTGAATTTGACACATTTTTGAGTCACTCCCCAACGCATATGATTTATGCCATAAAATGTTCCATTTAAATATTCCCAGTTCTTAGGGCAAGCTCTTCAATAGAAGATCAAAAAATGCTCATTTTGCACTATAGAACTAAAATAACTCAGAATTAGAATTTCTTTTTATTTGATGCTGTAACAAGAAGACATATTTGGACTTTTTCTAGATTGCAAGGGAGCAAAATAGAAAAAATCCACTTTGGAGAATTTTTGCGCCATTCTGACTCATTGAACTTTCAAATGAGCTACAAGTATTTTACAATAAATTTGCATTTTTCTTTTGATTTGTCCCCCAATTGATGGAAGTTGTCATAAGAATTGGGAACATTGAAGTGGTGCTCCATGTAATTAACATAATTCTAATTAAATTTAAATATTTGTTGATTAGAACCGTAGTATTCGAGGCTTATCATCGTCAGTGACCTCAAATAACACAACAACAACTGGTTTAAGAAAACATCGATCGACTACTATCAATAAAACGTATACAGATGCAACGTTTAATGATGGAATTTCACCGGAACCGCCCGATAAAGGTAAGTCTCGTTAATTTCATTTCCTATATTCGATTATAATAGAATCGTTTTTCTTTTCTATAAAAGAATTCTGACCTTTCTATGTTTTAAATTCTCTTTCTCTCCAATTGTTTGAGAGATACAACGGCGATGCGTCGTTGGTTTCGTGATTGATAACTTCCTGACCCACGTTACAATTATTGTCTCGATTCTTTTGACCCCAAACGGGGTCAAAACGAGATTATACATGCGTCTAAATTATTTCTATTTATTACAATTTATATTATTTTATTGTTGTTCTTTGATTTTTCTCGAAATGTTTTAATAAAAGAAATCTAGGGGTGTTTTGTCGCGTTTCTAGGGCTTAGATGTCTGCGCACAGCAGGTTGCTAGGGGAGAATCGAATACAACACAAATCTCTTTTATTACATTTTTTTTTGTTTTGTATTTCTCCCATTCCCAACACATTTTTTCTACTTGTCTTTCACAAGCGATCTTGTTTCTATTCTTGGAGAACTGAAAATCTTCCATCGTTCAGTTGAATCGCCATGAATTAGTTTAAATTGAATCTGTTTTCTGTTTCGTTTATTGTAAATAAATGAAATATGTCAGTGCGTTCAATCATGGGTATTTCCGGTTATAAAAACAAATAAAACGTGTAAAAAGAAAGAAAAACGAAACAATCGTGTGTGTATAAAGAGTCAAGTCGCGCAATAACAACTTTGGCCGGAAGCCAACAGATTGTTAAGAGACAAGTGCATGTCACGCACGGATTTCTTTAGAAGTTTACGATGTTGAGATGGAATGTTGAAAAGATGGAAAAATTATGGTGCTGGTGGTGCATATGGATAGTGTTGATTTCAAGTGCCTTGACCTTGCCTGTTTTTATTGTAAAAATACAACCTACAACTTCCTCTATTTTGTACACAGATGATCATTATCAACATCAACAGCAATAATTTTTCCCACATTGACTCTTTTCATTTCGGATAAATCAATGATCTTTATTGAGAAATTTTACTTTCTTTATTTCCACAAATAAAGCTGATCAAAATATTTATTTCAAATACGTGCGTTACATTTTAATTTAAAACAATATTTGAAATTTCTATAAATAAAATGATGGAGATTATAAAGATAAAATTAATAAACACCCAACAATGTATAGGCAAATATTTTCAATTGTTTGCTCTAAAAGGTTATCAATCCCCTTATCTATTTATGTTTTGTACGTAAAATATTAGGATTTTGATTAGAATTTTATCATTTTGGAGTGTTTTTGTGTGATTATTTACATATTTCCCCCTATATATTATTACTTATAATAACCTTGTAATCCTTTTTGATTATTAAAAATTATCACTTCCAAGTATTTCATGTGTAATCGCTTACAAATAAATCAAACGAATAATTAGGTTAGAGAAAGGATCATCAAATTGTGAAAGGGTGGAAATTTTTATATCAGTTTTTGATATGAAATTTCCAAAAATTTTGACCTTTACCTACCATATTTTTGTTGAAAATCACTAATTTTGAACGAATTTTAAAGAAATTGTCCAAAATACATAAATTCTGAGGCTTTGGGAAATTGGATACTTCTAATTTTCAGATATTGTCAAATTTATGGAGTTTTAGTAAATTGTCACACTAAAATCTTGACTTTTTGTTTGCAATCTTCGAAATTGACAAGGCCCAAACAATTTTTGAGAAGTTTCAATAGTTCTTTTTGAAAATTTTGCTATTTGAAATTTAGACATGAATTCTTGTAATTTCGCCCAAAATTCAAAATTGAGAAGTCTGTGTTGATTCATCAACTTTTTAATTTCTGTTTTTAAGTCGCCAAAAATTTGAAATTCTATCATTGATAGTTTTACAGGAGTTCACTTTTGAAATCATTGGTTAACAAATTTTGCTTTTGGACTCCATCAGATCATCAATTTTTAAGCAATTTTGCTATTGAGTCGTCACAATCTAAAGAATTACTCTATTTTTGAATTGAGTCATTGTATTTCGGCTTAAATTTTGACAATTGGGTAATTCTCGTTTTTTAATGAGAATTATTGAATGTTTGCTTCTTAAATCATTGTTTCGTAACATACCAGTTATTTTTTTCCTTTGCATTTTGCTTATCGAAATAAATTAGAATCAAAATAGGTAATGGGAAAAAGAAATATATAATGGAAAAAAGGAATCAATTTCTATGATGTGCGTGTTTTTTGTTCTCTTCTCATCCTTTTTTCGTCCTCATTTATTTATGTTGTGTTGTATAAAAACTAGAGAGTGGTCCGTTGAATGTCAATTAGGGTGATAGTGGTTGAGAAAATTGTCTCATCTTTTAGAAATTGTTGCAACAATAACAATAACAACAACAGTAATAATAATGGTGGAAGTGTTATTAATGCAACCGTGACTATGCTTAAACTCACCCAACAAAGAAACAGAACATGAAAACGATGGCCTGATTGTCTTGGGGCCATCAGTATACATACCTGCCTATCTACCTACCTGACTATGTTGTTGTTATTCGACAACGGCACGATTGGACCATTATCTAGACTAGAGTCTCCTATTCCGGCAGTCAAGGTTGACTGCTACGGTTATAACCACTGAGAAAGAATGCTACAATCTATGCTTTAAGTGGGTATTATGGATAAAAATAAAATTAAAATAAGAAAAGGTCAGGACTTTGTGTGTTACTTCATCGTCATCGTCGTTTTCAAGATAGATTCAAAAATAATTTGATTCACACAAAAACAACTCAATTATTAGAGATTTTCCATAATTATTAAAACGGCTTAAGATTCGTTTTCCGTTCAATTTATTTAGGAATAATAGAGAAAAATCGATATATTTGTATCTGAAAAGGTGCTAGCCTAAAAGTAGAGGTCTCATATTGTTTGGCGAGTAATTAGACAGGTTTTTCAAAAATTTGTAAGGATTTTGGAGCTAATTTTGACAAAATTTGAGCTTGTAACTCATTTTTGCTTCAAAACGTCCCACAATCACTCGAAGGCTCTCTCAAAAATTTTTTTCTCATTAGATCCGTTTTTTGATTAATTTATAAATGAGCTACAAGTTCAAATTTTGGTTAAAGTCCCCTTGAAATATTTTTCGAATTTCTCGCGAAATAATAGTAGTTGCCATATAAACCCTCTAGTTTTAGGTCAACAACACTGTAAAAACTTCTTATATCCATGTATACGTTTACACATATTAATTTAGTGAATGTTGTAAATTCCAATTAACTATAATCGAGTTGCATATTTGAACCACGACTGCATTCATGGGTATAGAAGAACGTGACTGTTCTGGTAAAAACCATCATTATATCGTCGTCATGATGGTCGTTAGTCTATTTATCTTTCTCTATCTATCCATCTATCTTTTGCCTCTTCAACTGTATGTGTGCTGCTCGATGGTACGGAAAAAGTTCATGGATCGCATGTTTATGTCGTTATACCCCAACAACCACACAAAACAAAATCATCTCTCATTCCGCCTGTTGTCATCTTATTTCGCATAAAATTGACGAGGTCACACAAATAAAAACAACAGTTACAAGATGAAAAAATGCATTGTTTGTTAGGCTGTGTGTGTTGTTTTATTGTTGGATTTTCGACGATATTATGATTCAACATTGGAAGGTAATGGCCTCAAACCAAACGCTTTATACCACAAGTTATGCTTCGATGATCAATGCTTTCAAAATAATCATAAACAATCGTAAAATTCTCAACAAGATACAATTAAATGAAATCATTGTAGTAATGGGTGATTAAACCAACAGTATAAAAATTGTGTCAAAGGAAAAACTAAAGAATAAAAAAATAACCATCAATACTATAATTTTTGCCTATTAACAGTTAACGGGATTTATAACAAACAGAGGCTTCCTGTTCACAGTATCCTGTAATTTGATCAGTTTTCTTCAAGCATATGTGTTTGCTTTTTTATGTATTTGAAAATTATTAGTTAAAGGAAACCTTGGAATAGGATCGTTATTTCCGTATCATCAATAAAATTAATAAATCTATTTTCATAAATAACAATAAAATTGATGACTAATTAAAAAACCATCAAAACACTTGCCAATAGCTTTTTCAATCTATCTCACACATAACGTTCACATGAAACGGTGCCAATGGGAATTTCCAAATCCGTTATCAAGATTTTAACATCAATTCGGAGTATTTTTCGCTTTTTCTAACTAAAAATACAGGTAGTTCCAATTAATTGTTCCAGTTCTTATAGTGATTCGCTTTAGTTGTAAAAATTTTCTAGGAGAGTTCCTGCAAATTGAGTCTTTTTTTTGGTAATGGAATGATTTTTAAAAACCAACTGTACTCATAAGATGGCATAGAATGATTTAGGAATTCTTCCAATAGTGACTTTTAGTTCTTCTGCATTTTATTCCGTTATAGATAGATATTTTGGCATTTATTTTAGAATGCAGTGATAAATATTAATTTATCTAAGAGTTTTTGAGTCATTTTATGTACTTAACTCATTGACAAAAAATTTTTCATTGACAAAACGAGCGTTTTTTCGGTCATCTTATAAGGTCCTGATTTTGCTCAAAATATCCAAAATTATTGACTCAGTTTTCGAGTTACTCACCAGCTCAACTTGAGTCACAAGAATTATACACAAATGTTCATTCATCTATTCCTAGTTCTTAGGGAAGACTCGTTTTTTCAAAAATGAATTGCAGAAGTGAAATGGTGACAAATGGACTCGTAAGATGACTTAGAATGACTCAAGAGTTTCCCAATATTGACTTTTTCGTTTTAATTCTGGAACAGATGGAAATTTTCGGTAAGGTCTTGGAGTTCTCTTTAGTCATTTTGTGTGTTTAACTTGAAATTTCTAGATTGTTTTGAAATTTGTCAAAAATTTGGCAAGGTAACGATTTTGAAAAATGATCCACAAGAATCCTCCCAATATTGGACCGCTGACTCATTTTTACAATTAATCTGTTTCCAAATATTGCAATATTGTCCAAAACGAGTATTTTTGACAAACTTACAAATAAACAAAAAGATCCAAATTTGGCTCGAAACGTTCGCTACCAACTCTTATAAATTTTTGAAATATTTTTCAAATTTCTGACCAAATAATGGGAGTTGTCATCTAAAATAAAAACATATAAGTGAAGTTAGTTGTATGAAATTGGATTTAAAGTGAGGTTTGTTTGTGATCTTGAAATCGAGCCAACAAATTTTCAAATCTTACACTATTACAACTGATTTTATTTTAAAAGAAAAAATGCACTTTCTTCTGGTATAAAATTTTGTTGGTGGCGTTTAAATTGAGGAAGCACTCGAACAATTCCATGTCAATTCTTTGCATTATTCATTACATGTTAAGTTTAAGTTAGTAATTTTAATTAAGTTAATTGTGTGGAGCTTTTTTGTTATTTAAATAATTTCATATTCAATTGATATTACTACTAACTAGTCCAATTGTTGAAAGTAACAAGTTTATTGTCGTATATTCTAGTGAAATACAAACTTCAAACTGTTCTTGGGGATTAATTTCGCTTATAGTTAGAGGAACAAGAACAGGGTGTGGTACGTTGTTAATATTTCAATCGGCTATCTTTCAAAAACAATCTTAAATAATTGAATAATTTGATTGTCTTATAGAATGTATTATAGGAAGTTATGAAAGTTAAAAAAAGTGGAAATATACCGCTATACTGTCTATCTATTTGTGTGTTTTGTTGTTGTAAATGTTGGCTGGTTTCGAGTCCGCCCAAGCAACATTAACTATTGATTTAATGCTCTTTCGTGTCGAATTCCAGGCCAGGAATATGCACGGCTGACTCTGCAATACTCCCATTATATGTATATATAGGTATAGATAAATCCCTCTTACTCTTTCAAAATTTCTCTCTCAATCTATCGTTATTTCCATCATACAAAACAACAATCCCTACGTCATCCCAACTATAATACAAATACAATACAACAATGATAACTGTACCTAGTTACCTATAGATCAATTTTATCTCTTTATTCATTAACAAAACAACAGTAATTCAAATAGGAAATCCTCCCTCTACTTTGATAAAGAGAAAGATGAAAGAGAGAGCACCCTTTTATAAGGGTAACCCTCTTCTCTGCAACTTTGACGGTGATGTTAATTCAGACTTTAACGGATCGATGATAATTACGTCTGCATTCCTTCAGGAAGTGTTCAAATTCTATTATAGTCTTATCAATCTTCAATATTTTCCTAACAAATAATTGAAAGTCATTTATTTAACGCATCATGAACGACTGGAAGGAAAGTAAAAGTTGTTTTTTTTAGAAAATCAATAGGATATTAAATTAGAAAAAAGAACAGATTTTACAAAATAAATTAATCGAATTAAGAGAGTGGAACTAGTTCTGTTTGTTATTTGTTGTTTAATTAAACTATGTACGATTTAAATAATTATCAATTACTATAAATAAAAGTACGCCATAATCGTGTTAATTAAATTTTATCTATTACAACACATCTTTATCAATTCTAGTGATCTATTTTCGATATTAAGGTCAAGTAAATTTAATAAAGATTTAGTCGAATTCTAGACGATTTTCGTTATATAAACTTGAACAGTATCGTTGTCGGTATGAGGAAGATTTTCCCAGGCTACTGGAGGAAAAGTGGGAAATTTTCGACGATTGCGCAATAAACGAAACTAACAATGTTCCAATTAAATCGAATTTCAACGCAATTCTTCTGGTTAGAAGAATAAATCTTTGTCAAATACGACAAATTGGTTGAATATTACAAATATTGCACAATATCGGTGATATTCGTACGGTTTTTTGTGGTTCGTCCAATTGGTTGATTGATTGAGTATTATTGGAGTATTATTGGCGAATATTGTGATTAATATTGCACAATCTAGACGATAATTATACAATTTTTTGTTCATCTAATTTTATCTCGATTGTCGGTCTAAATTACGTCAACAATTTGCTTGATCGAGTATTATTGAAGTACTATTGACAATAATTCACATAAATTTTGCGCAAAATCCAGGATATTACGACAATTTTTTGAGTATTCATTTAATTAAATATCGATCATTTTTTTGTTAAATTTCAATAAAACCGTTTAATCAACATTAATATTTTAAAGTTTAATTTTACAACCTGTAATTTTCCTAGTTTCATAATATTGTACAATATCTGATAATTTTCATAGTTACTTTTGAATTAAATTTTTGCCAACAATTTGGTTAATTAATCGAGTATTGTTGACAATATTTCAAATAAATTTTGCACAATGTCCATAATTTTTTGTGTGCTCGATCATTTTTTATTAAATTCAAATAAAATCCATGAAATCAACAAATTATGATTTTGATGTCCTATTATTTGTATTTTTATTTTTTTAATTAAATCTGTCAACTTGGTCGAGTATTGTTGAAGCACTGTTGACAATAATTTACGCAAATAGTGCACAAAATCTACAAAATTCATATATTTATTTAATTTCAACGGAAACAGAAACAAAAATAAATAAATTAATCAACACATACAAAAAACTTATAATAAAATTATCAAATTTTGGTCAGTTCTCTGGAAAACTAACAAACTCACAGGAAAGTTTCTGACAGATTCGAAAAATGCCTTCAATCTACTGTACACAATGGAAAAATTATAGAAAAATCAACAAAAAGACATGTCCGAGGATTGTCGTCTGTAATTTAGAATTCAAACGGTACTTTCCAAAATAAGAAACGACCTTTGATACTTCTTAAAATGGTCTTTCTAATGCTACCAGATTCATTGCCATATCCAATCAAACAAGGGAGATATCGCTTTTTAAAAATTGATATTTTTCAGAATTGGATCATAAAAGACCCTCCTAACACTTCCGTAAAGCTAACAAACCTATTGAGTTTTGGAAAGACCATAAAATTTGCTAAGTTATGGTGAAAAATATAAACAAATTGAGAAAAAAACTTACTCCAAGATTTTCGTAGCTCAGAGTTCATTTTTCAAAACGAAAAGTCTCCGGGTGCTAACTTTAATGGTTTCGAGTTGAAAAAAGTGCTAAGAATCTTCTTATTTTAGAAGACTCATATCTGTATAATATTGGTCATTCCCATTATATTTCTACTCTCAAAATTTACGGAAATTCCGCAGTTGCAGAACCAAAAATATTGCACAATATCAGCGATACTCATACGATTTAGAGACCTATTTTTACAATCACAGAGCCAATTGAACAATCTTTTTTGTTGTTGTTTTATATTGTGGTTTTTTATTATAGAACATTAATTTAATAGAACAATAGACTCATCCAATAATGATGAATGATATGAATATTTATTTGTTTTAAGTATAAACAATTTAAAGGTCGTCTCAAGGTGATTGTTATCAATTTAAATAGAATTCTCTATTTATATTAAAAATAGTTTATTTTTGGTGAAATTGAATTATTGTGTTATTGTAATTTGATAGAAGTAACAATAAAAAAAGGGGAAATTCTTAGGGGTTGTCGACCTTGAATCTCAATAGATCGGATATATAATAAAGAAACGACTCATATGACTTAAGGGCAGGTTTCATTTACCTGCTACCCATTAGTTCTCTTCTCTTATTCTTCTATCATTATTATAATTGAATAGTGAAACGTTATCCATTTATTCACAAAACAAAATAAATCCAAACCTAAGGGTTCAGATTAGTAAAGGTAGTAGTATTAGTTTAGTTTAAATATATTTCATGTGATGTTATTATATTAGAGAAATGAACCCACGTTTTAATTTATATGCAAGTGTTTAAACTACTATCGTGAGTTTAATAATAGTGTTATGGCCGTATATGTGTCTGGAATGCAGAATAGCTCATTTTAAATCTTCCCTATTTTAATAATTACGCTATACGATAAGGAAATGCAGTCGAAGTTTAATGAATCGATTTTCTTATCTGAGAATCAACAAATTAGTAATCCTATCATCCCCTTGAATTTGCCCCAACAAAAAAACAAATCAACAATGTAAATAAACTTCCATTTGTTTAAGTTTGTTGACCTGTAAATTAATTGGAGCAAGTTGTTTTACCCCACTATAATAACCTTTATTATTGTTTGTTATTATTGTTGTGCAAAGGAATGCATCCCTTTTTAGTTCTATATCTACCCTTAATCTCCTCTAACATCCGTTCATCTGTTTAGGGTATAGAAATTTATACGCCACCCTGTTTTATTGTGTTATTGTTGTATTTTACAGTGTGAGTCAGCTGAATTGTGTAGGGTGTATTTTAGAGGTACTTGGCGGTAGTCATGACAACAGCACCCCCTTTAAATGTCATCCATATAGATTGCCCTATTTTGTTATTTCTACTATCAATCATTATTTGGTTAATTTAGAGAATTTGGGAAGTTTCCATAAGGTACAATTTTTTATCGATTTCTATAAAACAGAATAAATCTACAAGGTTTTCTTGTTTTTTTTTTGTTTTGTTTTTATTACCATGCTGTTGTTGGATTCCCATTTATAATCGTTGAATTTGCTGTTTTCAAAACATCTGTTTATTTTATTATAAAATAATGACTTTCTATTCAATTAATTAATTTTATTGCCAAAAATTGGCTTTAATATTTTATTAATTAGTGACTTGACTTGACCTGACGCAAGAATTTGCCGCCCCGAAAGAAGTAGCAATTTTGCTGGAACTATTCTATACGATTTGCATTTTAAATTCTTGTCGACCTTCTCTGTTTGTTTCTTCGAACAAAAATCTTGTCGTTTTATCTTTAATTATTACCTTGACATAATTGGAAGTTCTTTAGATGAAAATCAACGTTTTTATTTGTTCAACACGTAGAAAATTGTACAAGTGAAAGCACACTTGTAATAGTAGTTGATCGATTGCATAATTTCGCCATTCTGGAATAAATTTGTTCGATTTTGTTCGAATCTCAATAAGGAAATTTTAATAAACAATACAAGATTATATTTGCATAAACAATTTTGAATTATTTATAGATGATTGAGGAAATTTTTTTGAATATTGTTTGAATCTTTGTTATTTTTAACAATTGTTTATTTAAACATATTCACATTTTGTTGTTGATTTATAATCGACTGCAGTTTTTAATAATAAAACTTGTAAATTACATCAACAATAAATAATATTTGTAAAGTATTGTTTAAGTTGAATTGTGAAGTTTTGATGGCGGTTCAAAATTAATTTTAATACCAAAAACAGTTTTTCTTGTGCAATTCTAGCTCACTTTTCTTCCTGCTTCTTTTTACATCTTGTTGCTCAACAAGACCCAGAATCGTTCAAGTTTTGTCGGTGTTGTTAATTGTAAATACATCGAGCATATCCGTAACGCCCCAGTATTAAATTTCACGACTATCTTTTGATAATAGATTTTCTTGTTAAATTTATATAATAAGAGTTTTTCAATATTTTCACTTCTTGACAGCGTCTATCTCGTAAATTTAATCGAAAATTAGGAAGTTCTCTTAATGTTATTCAATATTCAATACATGATAAAGCACTACGAGCGATTTGAAAACTTGATTGAATATTTTGGCATTTACAAGACAGGCTTTTAAAGCAGGACTTGCCATATTTTCCTCCATAAATTTCATATTTTTATACCGAGTGAGCCAGTTGAAAGTTATAATTGATATTTTATTGGAACGGTAGTGCTCCCTAATTTCTTATTTTAATTTTTTCATTGCATATTCAGATTTTCTGATCAAATTGAATTTGATAAAATTTTAATTTTTCTATCATTCAATTGAAAAAATTCATAATGAAACTAGAGCTTTTAAAGGGTTGAAATTTCCGATATCAGTGGTCCAAATATTGCAGTCAAATTGTCAAATTTCATAATCAGACAGTTTTTAAACTGATATACTGAAGGTGGCTGAAATTAAGAAATTATGGCAGCTAATCTTTGAAAGATGATTAAATTTTATAAAATTCGTGCTATTTGAATTCCAAATTTTAACTCTCCAGTGCTTAGAATTTCCAAAAATGAACTTTTTGATCGATTGCAAAATTTGAAATTTCTACAAATCGAAAATATCTGATAGACTAGCATAAATTATACCATAAACCTACTCTTTAATTTGATTAAAGAATCTAAATATGTAATAGAAAATTCAAAGTAAAGAATTGGGGTGTACTACCTCATTTAACGGGGGTTATTTACACATGAAATAATATATTTTTATTACACATTTAGATTCTATGGTAAAATTGAAGGGTAGTTTGATTATGAGACTTATAGTCTAGTGCTAATAGTTTGTTAGATAATTGGATTTTTTGCTAAAATTATTTTCGTAATATTTTATTTAAAAAATCATATCATCGGAACTATAGCGGTTGGAAAATTGAATTTTTCAAACTAAATAGCCCATATATTGTAGTTTCCATCAAATTTTACAGCATTTGATTATTTTCTGGCGTTTAGTTCTTTCAGACAATTTTCAATTGACTCACCCCGTATAGCGTTTGGCATCAATGGGATTTATTTTTTGAAAAATTCCCCTGTTAGTTTACATTTGCATTTTTATTACATATGTATTTGTGCGTGTTTATAGCGGTTTCTAAAAATGTGTAGCCTTCCTAGAATTAACAAAAATTATTTTTATTGGATTTCAAAACATTTTAGAAAATTACTTTTGATTTGAATAAAAAATTTTTTTTTCTGTACTTCAACGATAACCAAATTTTGTATAAATAATTAATCGAATTCAAATCTAATTCCAACTGAATGTTATTATTGTGTTATTAATGGGAGGGAAAATTACGCTTGAAATTTCTACGTTATTTCACCTTGACTGTTTTTTTTTGCATGATTCTCACCAACATTTCAACAAAATTTTATTTGAACAATAGGAGAACAATTCTCATAGGAATTATTCTCAACAAATTTATCCAATTGATGGTTACACTAAAAATTTATTATAAAATAATGAAATATTGTTATAAAATAGATCCGTGAATAAATAGAGAATTTAATTAGTTATTGACTCATAGTATTTAGCTTTTTGTGCAAAATTACAACATTTTTTTGAATAATAGAAATTGTTAAATTCACATAGAACGATTCAAACGAAGATTTCTCGTTTATTGTAATTAAAATGCAAGATAATTGAGAGGAGAAGCCACAAAAGAACGAACAATCTGTCCGACTTTCAGTTTCATAACTAACTGTTCTTTTCTGGTGTTTTTTGAATAATTATCGTTGAAATTTTAGAAATTCTCCGTCTATTACAATGAAGAATTTATCTCTAAGGATATAATTAAATAAATTATTGTAATAAAAGTGTTTCCTTATTAGCAAGGACATTGTACCGTTCATTTTTATTTTATAATTACTGTTTGATTTGTTTGTTATTATTAACAATAGCCTGGTCAAGTTCATGTGATTATTAATTTAAATCGTGCAATATTTTTTTGTATATTGAAAGTAATAACCTTCTAATTTTATTCAAAAAATTATTGTTGAATTAAGGTGAGTTTCCGTTATAAAATGCTTATCGTTAAATATTTATAATGAATAATTGATTAGATAAACATTACTTTCTCTATGAATGTCTTGTTACCAGAAAAACTCAAATATTTATATTGACTGATTGTTGATAGGAAAATAATTTGTGATGTTATTTTATATTTATGATTCATCCATTTGGTATGAATCATAACTATTACTGTTATGGAAAATTCGTTTTTGATCGAATTCTCAACTTATTCAAGTACTGAGATAAAACTGAGAGTTCATACGGCAATTGGAAAATCTGTTAAAGGTTTCAAGCAAAATTTGGACCTCGTAGAATTGGTGTAAAAAGGATATTGCTATGCATAAAATAGTTCGGAATAGCTTAAGGAAGCTAAGCAGAGGAAGAAACCTTGGCTCATTCTGAGTTATTGCCCAAAACGAGGGTTCTTTTGACCTACTCACGAACGAGCTAAGACGTTCAAATTTCTCTTAAAACATCGCCAGCGTCTTCCTCTAAATCTTGAAGTATTGTCTAGTCGCTGAGCACCCCGGTAGAAATACAATAACGATTATAATTAGAGAATCAACATTGCATGGGACAAAATCGATTACACTTCCTGAAAAAAAGAAAGTATAAAAATAAACGTGTCTCTCTGAAACTTTTACTATTAAACTTGTTGTTGTTGTTATTGTCGTGGATGATTCTCCAAGTGATCAATAAAAAAGTTTTCATATTTCAACAATATATCTACAGAGAGCGAGATATAAATCAGAAAGTTTCCAACAGTCATGGGAGTTTACCCAATGAAAACTTCCCTTTTATTACTATCCAAACTAGATGATTAATTAATTTTCCTAATCGATGTAGGTTCAAACTTGTATCGAGAAAAGAAAACGAAAAAATCAAATGATCTCGAAGCCTTTAAAATCGTGTAATTTATTATCAAACGATTGTTGATAATGGCTCCAATTCAAATAGAATGAAGCCTTATCGTTAAATTTTAGTAAATTACGATAATCAATTCAGGTATTTACGACATATTATCACAACCTACACATTGTATAACTCGTTTACATTAGAATGGAAGAGAGAGTGGGTGGATTTAGTTTGAAATTGTGCCAAAAAATGCACGAAACAACATCCTTAAACTTAATCAAATTGTCAAACATGATAACGATGTTGTTGTTGTTCTTGTTATTCTTAGTGAGATTTTAATTAAAGCCTTATACATATAAAAAAACAATTAATATTTAAATGAATTCTACTGTTGAGACTCATTTTAATAATTATGCTTTAATTTCTCTCTAATCTACATTGGTGCTTGTTTATACAGCGTGGTCCACTTTATCGTTTCTTCCAGAAGTATTGTGAGGGGTAATGCCCGATATCGCACTCCTATCTCTTGATTCAGAATTAAAATTTTGTGATATTTGCTTTATCTTTGAAAATAGTTCAACTTTTTACGTTTTATTTGTAGCACTTTTAGTTGGAATTTTGAAAATTTACAAGGGGCTATTTTGCAAAACAAATCAAAAATTTAACACTGATAATTTGAATCCGTAAGGTTTTAGACAAAAAATTTGGATTTTACTAGAAAACTCAGCACTTTAGAACATGAGAACTTTAATAAAAATGTTGTGACTTTTTTTATGTAAAAGCAGACTAAGAGTGCCACAATTTTGGCGTTGAATTAGTAAAAAATTAGAGAATTCAGTTGGAGAAATCTAACTGTTAATTTGACTTAGATCTTACCCATTTGATAAAAATATTAAAACAAATTCAAATGTTGGGAAAATGCGGTTTGGAGTTTGAAATTTCAATTCAAATATTTTGCTGAAATTCGTTGCGGAATTCCGTTAGAAATAAGTACTTTATATAATTTTTTTCCAGATGGAATTTACAGTTTAATTGTAGGCAGATTTTTTTGAATTTTTACTACAAAATGCCTGTTGGATTTGTCGCGATTTTGTTGGTCACTTGACACACACTGTCTGAGAAATCTGAGCGCCAGTAACGGTTCTAATTGCAGAGTGATTCGAAAAAAAATTTAAATAATTAATAGCGAATCTCTTGGGTTAATTTTCAAAGTTGAAACTTCATTTCTGACAATTTTGAGATTTTCAACAATGAACTACCGCGCCTGTTCAAAATTTTGGCTTGTTTTGTAGAATGCAATGGAGCAAAAATTGGAAGAATCTTTGAGTCATTCTACAAGCAGATGTGTGCTAGTTTTTTACCAACTTTTGAGCCAAAATGTTCAAATTTTGCTAAAATTGATCGCAAAAACTCGTCTAGAAATTTTCGACTTATGTTTAAAATTGCTCACCAAATACCTAATGGAATTTATAATACAAATTAGTAGATACATTTAAGTGAGCCTCGCTGTATATTTAACGATGATATGGAATTTCATAATTTCGGAATTTGATATTGACATTAAAACTTGTTGTTGAACCTTAAACTGTCTCGATATTTATGCAAAAATAAACAATTCAGAGACTAACACAGTGTTCAACGAAGAAAAAAACCGGTTCTTTAAAATATGTTAAACACAATTTTACATAAATTTACATTAACGAATATCTGACGAAATTCAATTTTATCATCAAAAAGGTCATACTTTTTTTGAACAAATAGATGACATAAAAGGCTCGAGTATGTGTGGTATTTCGTCAAAGAAAATCTTAGAAGATCTTCAATAGATTGCATTTATTGCATTTCTAAACAGTTAATGATCAAATTAATGGGCTAATTGCCAGAATTTATAGTTAATGGCGCCTGTTACATTCTTTCAAACATAGAGCAATATTTAGTGAGAGTTATTGTTGTAGTTCCTTACAAGTTTTATCGAAACTTTGTTGGGAAAGTTTCCCGGTAAACTCCTAACAATTTCCAAGTCTTATAGAGAAGTTTTCGGTGATATTATCGATCTTGGGCGCTTTTTATAACCTCACTGACCTCATAAAGTTGTTATTTATAGACGGCCAACAATATTTAAATGATCTTGAATTTATAAAACGTGTTGTATGATTCTCGTGAATGATTTAATTGCTGATTTTAATTAAGTTTTTTTGTGTGTATGCACCTACATAAAATAAAAACTATCCTACTAGAAATCAATGTAGAAGTTAAGGGTGTATAACAAAACGTAGCAAAGAGTTGTGAATGTGTATGTGTCGCATAAGAGGATAATTGTGCTCAAGTTTCCCCCAAGTGAAAATCAAACAAAAACTTTTCCTTTACAAAATCAATAGTGAGAGAAGCGGGGGAAAATTGGGGGACTTTCTAGTCGAAGTTTTGAACGTTTAAAATTAATTGAATTGTTGAATAATTTCCATTTATTTCCGTTTTTCGTTTTTCTTTTCGTTTAATAGTTTTGAATAATTAAGAAAACATGTTAAAGAAAGTTCGTTGACTCATCCGGTCCATTGATAGGAGGCCGCCGTTGAATTTTTTACTGTCTAGCAGAGTGTGGGTATTATAACCATGTATTGTATTGAATAATTCAGTCACCTGTCTAGTCGGTGGTTGCCCCTCTGTTGTGCTTCTCTCTATACCGAACGTTTCACCGTTCGAGATTTGTTGACAAAAATTTTGGCAATAATAGAACTTTAGATAGTCGGTCAAAGAACCACTTTTTCGAACACCTATCACAACCCAAATAAATTTTACGTTATTTTTCCGATATTAGGGAGCAGTTTTTAGATAGGCTCATCCTTAATCATCGTGTTTCTACAAGTGAGACGTCCGGTATATATGTGTGTATATGGATGGATGGTTGGTTGGTTGGTTGGGATGGTGAAGTTGAACACAAACAGGCAACCAACACGGGCCTGAAAAGTTGCATTCCAACGCCACATGTTGCCCTTATGCCCCCCAAACCGGATTGTATTCCATCACCTGCCGTTTCTCACAAGCTGTGCTCGTTCGACCTTTTGCGCGTTATGTTGTATGCTTTGAATAGTTTGTTTTTTTTCTCGATGCGACAGCTGTTTCCGTGCACCCTCTCTTTTGGTTTTACAAAAGAGAAATGAGATGGCAACAAGAGCGGGAGTAGTTGTACTCATCACATATTGGGGCCTATAAAAATCCATCATCTATGCTTTAATACGATTTCTTTTCTTCTTGGAAAGAAAGAGATTTTTTGCGTCCCTGATGGAAATTACCAAGGAGAAAGAAAAAGACGAAGCAAAAAAGATGAATGTCAAGAGAGTACGTACACCGTTACATCAACGCATGTGTCTTTCATCTAAGCCGTTGTTAGTTAACCAACAACCACAAAGGAAGATGGGATAGAATGACTAACAATATACTATAGAGTAGTTTAATATTGATGAAAGCGTGCTGATTCATTCAAATTCATATTGTTGCCCCTGCATGCATGCCTTCAATACAATTAGCATAGAAAAAATGTGTTATTTTCGTGAGTACACTCCTTATTTCCTTTGCAAGAAAACTATAAAAACTCATTATTATGATTGCCAACCACCACCGGACGTTTCAAATTTAATTTTAGCTGTCTTGTTTACTCCTATGAATGTACATAGTTACTTGTATATAATCACCAAGGTCATTTCAAAGACATTCTTATAATTTTCCACCTCTTTCCTGTTGTTAATTAATCGTAACGTGTTGTTTCTAATAGTCGATTTTCTTCTTGTTTTTATAATTACACTGCAAGGTATATTTCTGAATATTGATACCTACCTCCAGGGGGTTAAATATTACAAGTCAAAGTACCTTTAGAAGAAATAAAACTTCTGAACAATTGTTTTCAAAAATAACCGTTTGTAACAATTATTTTACCTATATTTTTTGCAAATCGAAGAGTTATAGAGGGTGGAATTTGCTTTCCATACTTTTCCATAAATTATTTGATTCAAAATTTACCCCGTGCAACAGTGTTAATAATAGGAAACACGTAGAGTAAGTACTAAAGGGGTTGAAGCATACTTAGAAAAACTATTGCAAACCCTTATGCCACACTAATAATTTCCTTTTGCAAAGCATAACATTGAAAGTCTATGGCTCGAAATAAAGGGGATCGATTTATGGATAAATTCTCATCCATAAAAAATGCGAAAGGGTGCTTCACTTGCAGTAGTTTATTCAGAAGTTCCGCTTAATTGTAACTTTTTTTTTATAAATCAAAGCGTTACAGATGTTTGTAGTTATTGATCCATACTTTTCTACTAAGTGTTTCATGAAAAGTTACCCTGTAGAGCAGTTTTAATAACAGAAAACACCTAGACGAAGTACCAAAGCACGCTTAGAAGAAATTGATGCCGACACTTAGATATTATTTTGTTCCAGTAATGTTTCTAAATAGGGGATTTTTTTGATATACTGTCAAACTATAGCTCACAAAAGTTGCAAAAGGGTGCTTTAGTTTAGATGTTCCTCTTTAAGGTTTTATAACAATTGTTTTATATTTTTTGTAAATCAAAGTTATAAAGGGTTATTCTCTCATTTGTCTGAAAACAAAATTCACCCTGTAGAATAGTATTAATAACTTCAAAGAGGTCTATAAAGAGACAAATACAGCAATAGGGATGCTGTTGTTGTTGACTGTAGAAATGATGTCGGCGGTGGTGGTGGCGGCGGCGGCGGGCTGATTGTCTGCCGCATAAACATTATAAAAAGCGTCCCGCTTCAGAGGCTGGTTGCCATAGTAACTGTCAATGTCACACACGTAAATATTCCAACGGTGGCGGCGGTAGCAGCCCACACATCTACCGCCACCACCACCCTATTCATGCCTCTTTGTCGTTTTAGTTCCAATGGCGCCGCTGTCTCCCTTTTTGCCCTCTATACAGAGAGTTGCCTGGCAACCCTCTTGTGTGTTTCAACTACCTTCCCGCACCATCTTCTCTACATGTTCATAACTTTAGGCATAGTTGAATTGGATGTTTATGTTATCTAATCACCAGTAATTTCATAATTATTGTTCTTTGATGAAATTGTGCTCGATTTTTTTATTACAAATTGGTAATTTTATTAAGGTTTCATGAAATTGAACAATTTTTTGCTTGGTTCTATTTTTATCCTAGACGAAGCACTATTTTGGTTTGATTAAAATTTTATTACATTTCCTAACTGACATTCGATTGAATTTAATTGAAATTGTTTCGATATATTTAGTGACCTTCAATGTTATTTATTCAATTATGTAAGTGAAACAACCACGGGAATCCGGTTTAATCCGGGAATCTGGGGTCACATTCATCATACCTAAACAACAAACAACAGTAACCTAACTAATAGTAAAGCCCTCAAATTGGATATTTCCTTTAAAATCAAACTATATTTGATTATAATTTGTGTTTGATGAAATTATTAGGTATTCGAGAATTTGGGAAACATTTTGTTGCTCTCCCTATTTATGAAGAGACACTTTCTCTTATTACCCTGATGTGTTACTGTCAGCACTTATTTATTTTAATCTATTTATATGAGGCAGAGACGATGGCGTTTGGCATATTTCCAATAGTAACAACATCATCATCAAATGGGTAAAAAGTTACATTGCAACAACGCATCGTCCTGAAAATAATGGCGCTGATACAATGACACAATTACATTAAAGCAGAACTATACAGGGAAATTTTCATTTTTCAATGGTATCTGAAGGTATCTCAAATAGCAGATAATACAATATCGTACTTTTTTTGTACTTAATCAAAAGGCCCACTTAGGTCTTTATTTTCGAGAGCTTCAATTTTTCAAAAATTTTTAGGAAATTGGATTTTTTGACAGTATTAAGAGGATCTTTTTAAGCAATTTTGACCTATTCAATTTCCATGCGATTTTTAAAATATAGCACAAATTTGTAAAACTGGTACAGAGTGCTATAAAACAAGTACCACTTAATATTTGATAATAATTTCGTTTTAATTATTATTTGTTTTATTTATTTATGGAAATAACAGTTTTATTTTAGCACTTCACCTTTTTAACAAATTCATAAAAATCGAATATTCAGTTATCTAGCACCATTGTTGCTTATACTGAGTGTACTACGATAATTTACCTCGAAGTTGGCTATGTCTTGATTACGTATTGTCGTAGATAGCTTCACATTTTATTAAATTTGACATCTGTCAAGGCCTCCTAAGTATCTCAGCACTTTACCATATTCAGCAATTTAGCACAATGTTAGAAAATCTGACACTGGGAGTTAGTTTTGTTTTTGTTTTATATAATTGAACAAATCTACGACACTGCGAAGGAATTATGGCCATTTGCAAGCTAAAATACTGGTGCATCCCAGAGTGTATAGAAATATATAATATAATAGCAGACATATAGGATACAGCTGTGTCAGTAACCCGGGCGACCTGGACGTTTCGCCTTAGTACGCCAACACACATAATCAGAGAGAGAATCCTGGGCGTGTCCTCTATCTTTGTTATACATTTGGCATCGTTTTCTCTCTTTATACAGAGTGTACCGCAATATTTCAATGAACAGTTGGCTATGGCTTTGATAAATAGAGTCGTAGCTTAGCTTACTTTATGAGGTACTTTACGAAATTTGACATTTGTGAATAAAAAACAAGTAGCCAAATTAATCTGCGATATTATCAAAGCTAATTATTAGGTGAAATAGCGTGGTACACTCTGTATATTTGGACGATTTGAAAGCACCTAATTATTTGTTGGATAGGAAAGAAGAAAGGCAACAAAATTTGATGAATCACGTATACTTCTTCTTCTTCTCGATAACTGTTTATTCTATAAATGTTTAGCCTTTAGCCATATTAAGTTTAGTGTTGTTGTATAAGCGTCTATTACTATTTTCAATAGGTAACGGTTCCTTGTTCCTTATCTGTTGATGATTTTGCAATTTATTAATTGAATTAAATCAGATTCCGTCAACAACCCAAACTGTTGAATCATTAATTACATACGGGAAATTATGGAGAATGCGAATTTTCACTTTTTAATTTGCCAAAACTGACCATCTGGTTAAAATTATACTTTGTAACGGAAGTCCATAATTGGTTGTTTCACAAAATGCTCCCATTAATTATTGGGCGATTTGGAAATTACTTAGGATAAGGAGAGTGAGTACTTCTTGGAGAACATTTCAGTAAAATTAGAACTTTTGAATTGGTAAATCGGTGGAAAACCGTTTTAACCTGATAATGTCGCGATTTTCACCAATCGAATATGCACGTGAAACGATCAAGAATGACTAGAGCATGATTATAAGATATTTTTCTCATTTAGTTTATTAATAAGAAATAAAATTCAAGATCGTTCCTAGTGAGTATTCCTATTTGCGCCAATTTCTCAATAAGCTACGAAGCTCCAGTTTTGCGACCCTATAAAAGTTGAAAATATTTTACAAATGGCTATAAAACTAGGAACATTTACGTGCAATAGGCGGTATAATTCTGTTTTTCCTAAACTTTACGATAACAAAAAGGTGTGGTGGTTTTTCTTGTTTGTTGTTTAGTGTTCACCAAGCGTGGTTTTAACGTTGATACACGTGACTCTAGTGCAAATAGATTTTTCAGATACTTAAATATTCACAAACAATGGCAGTAAGGACGGACAAAAAAAAACATAGAATCGTTGAATGCACAAATTTATCGTCACCTGTATATGATAATGAAATAACCCTCTTTATATTTTTTTTATTTCAACTCCCGTCATTTCTCCGTATAAAATGAATCATTCAGCAGGTTGTTTTTTCATTATTCAATAGTAGAAAGTTGGAATTATTCACTTGAATTTTCTGTATTTGATTGACAATCATCGATCGCTATTTATTTAATCATCATTAAAGAGATAACAGTTTATAAACAACTACTGCCGTAGTTCAAAGGGATCGAAAATAATGAATTGAGAGAATGGAAAGTAGGGGAATTTAATTGGATGTCTCTATTTTAGAAATGCGAATACCGTGTGCGTGTATATAATTTACGTTGTTTTTTTTTTTTTAATTTTTTTGTTCGTTTCTTTATTAATGCCTTTAACATTAAAAGCAATCTCGCCCCTGAATTTGCCACGGAAAGGCCTCCAGATAAGCGTCTCTCGTTTCAAAATGTGATTTGCATACAAAGAACCTTTCTTTGCGCTTCAGGTTTTGCTGTTGTAATATGTATGCCGCCTTTTACTTGAATGCATACACATAGAATAATATAACAACAATAACAGCAATGCAGCACTCCTTTAAAGAATCTCTCTCTGTCTCTCTTTCGCTTACTCTCTCTGTCTCGTTTTGTTTCGTTCTTTATGCCTTATTGTTGGATTTATTGGATTACTGAGCTTTATACACAGTCGTTGTATTTTTATTGTGTACGCCTTTCTACCTGTCTTAAATTGTTTGGTTAAATGTCGCTGACTCATCAACATATAATCTATAGAATTTCTCGTGTTTATAATTTACGTGAATCATAAAAAAAACAGGAGCAACTCGTCATTAGCGTAACAATTCATCTAAATTTAAACAACTTACAGCCTGATCGTTGTAATACATAATACTTTTAGTTTTTTATTTTGGTATTTGGCACTTTTGGCAAATGCTATAAATTCAAAGTCTGCCATAAAAATGCAGGATCTCATTAAAACTGTTTGAACAATTTTTTTCGAAAAACTTAGCAAAAAGTCAATTTTTTTGGTCATTTTTAATTTTTTTCCAAAAACTTCATACCAGACTTTTACAAATAATGCTATAAAGTCTACTAATTTTTTGAATTTGGTCCTTTATTAATTTGTTATTGGACCATACTACAATTTACACGGTAAAGATGAGTTTCTTTTCTATTTTGTTTAATTTTTGGAAATTTCTAAATTTAGCCCTCTATTTTTCCAGTAGAGCTCAATATTTAAGAAGCATACTACAGCTTTTATCTTATACTTAGCCAAAATGACTGATTTTGGGTGAAACCGATAGCTTTTCATTTCCATTTTTACAAAAACTGTAAATTCGAAGTCTACCAAAAAAGTACAAAAACTACATCTCATATTTATTTTTAACGAGTAGTTTTCAAGTTCTACATCGAAATTTCACCGAAAAAATCATCCCCATCGTTCTCGTCTTGATAACGGTTCATTTTGGTGAATTGTATTGAAAATTATCAATGGGAACGTGTAACAAATTCGGTGGGTGGGCAGAGCAGCAGCTATAGGAACAACGACAGCTGCAAGTTAATAAAATATCAAGTACTCGTTTTATAAATACACATACATGCACACTACAGATGTTCGTTATCGTTTTTGTAATCCCTTCTATTTTTATTTTATCATTTTTTTTTTGTTAAACTTTAGGAGAGAATACAAATAGATAAAATCGTAACGCAAGCTAGAGGGAAAAGGGTGTGTGTATTGCAATTGTGAGGGAGATTTATCTATATTTATCTACATCATATACCACGTGTACATCTTAACAATTTAATTTCTAATCAACCATATTTAAGAGGGACAGGTTGTATATAAATTAATAGCTATAATTGGAGTTATTAATAAATAAATGTCTCGATTCTTATGTTTTTATCTAATCAGCGGTTTTTGCCCCGATTCCTCGAAAATATTTAATCTTCTTCCACTTGGAATTTTTGTTTTTGTGCTCGATATAAATATACTCAATTAAATTTTAAAACAAAATTATGGATTTTTACATAAAACAACGGTTACACATTATTCGTTTTCAATGAATTTTAATGCATTGTGAAAAGGTCACAGTATGACTTATTTTCGGGTTAGCTCTAATTTGTAGCCTTTTTTTTCAATAATCCTCCTTTTAACAAGAATCAAATACACGATATTTTTCAGGGATTAAATTTACAAAAATCTTGGTCTAAAATTATGAATTCTCGGCGAATTTTGTGTCTAAACATGGTACATAATGCAATTTCAGCTGAAATTTTAGACATTCCTTCCATAATTTCTAATAAATGTCACTGTAGAGCTATTAAAATTACGCATTTTGGGAATGTTTAACCTATTTTAAGGGTTGTACTCTTAATTATCAATTCAAATTTGAAGAAATGTTTGTATTGAATGTTTGAGTGTCAATGAATTTGGTTAATGGATTGTAAAAGGGCATATCTAATAAGTTTTCGGGCTAGATTTGGATTTTTAGACATTCTTTTTCTTGATTATTATTTCTTAACAAATATTAGTCGATTTTGTGTTTAACATCATAATTTTTTCTTCTGTTTATCAAAAATTAAACACCAAGATTTTTAAAGATTTCCGGGTTCAAATTTTGGAAAATTATCACTCTAAATTGTGAGTTTTTTTGTACATGAATGATATCCAGTTTGAATTTCAATTTTTGGTTCAAATTTTTCGTAAATCATATTCTTTTTTTTAAGAAATGCCACCATCGGGCTATGAAAATGTATCATTTTGGAAATTTTTAACCTACTTTAATTATTAGTTAAAGCTTTGAAAAATAGTTGTTTTCCAACTAATTAATTAGTGTTTATTTTTGTATTCAATATTATTATATCCAAGAAGAATTTTCCGGATTTCCAAATGAAACAATAAACATTGAAGGTCGTTTGGAATTTTTTCCATTATTGTGAGGTCAATGCAACGGTGTCTAATGATAATTCCTTCTTTTACTATTATTATTGTTCAGTGGTGGTATAATCAATTTGCGTTATCAGCACAACCTAACAACAATATTGTACAATAAAATAATACAATATTTAATATACATTCACTACTACCTATACATATCCGGTAAATATGGCAGTAAATACGCTGACCTTGTCTCTATTGTGTAATGATCATTATATAGTCATGCAAGCGTATTAAATTACACTAGTCTGCAATTACTAATTCTAAAAATATTTGCGGTACTATTATAAAGTGGACGTAACTAGTTATACAGAAATGGAAAATACATATTCATAATTATTTTTATTAAACAAATAAGAAAATTCAATCGAATCAGAGATGAAATATCCAATTTTGGTTATAAGAATCTTAATTTGGCTACCGGTCATCTGTGTTTCTATTATTATCATTATTATTATTATTCTAACTGAAAGGAAATTCGTGTTAATTATTCATGTATATTGCCATATAAATATTTATAAATGGTTAGCCTTAGGGGACCAGTTCGTTGGAACTTGCTAATTGTCATACTCGTCACATTCAACAACTTTTTTTATATTATTATCACTATTATTATTTCCCTACTCTTCGTTCGCTTGTTTTTCACACAAAAAAGAGTTAAATAAAACCAGAAAAAAAAGAAAGAAACCTTGTAGTGAGCAAATATGGAAAGTTTTATAAATTCCCCAAGACTTCGTCGAAACTTGTTCTTGTTTATGTACGAAAATTAGGGAGAAAGAAACAAGAATAATTGGAAAAGAGATAGAGTGAGATTATCGGATTCTTGATCAGATGACCTCTCAATTACAATTGTAATTTTCTCTCTCAATTATTGGTCAAGGTCGATTTCCAACCATCGAGTAAGTCACGGTAAATCACGGTTTTTCTATAAAAAAAAACAAAACAATTATGATTAGTTAGTACTCCTGTTTGATATTTTTCCAAGTTTTGTTATCTAATATTTGCTCACAGTAAGTCAACAAATATTAAAAAAATTCAACACAAAACTGATAACAAAGATGACTAATCTCTTTAATGATGTTACGTCCTATTGATTGTTTTACTCACATGTATTTATTTTTTTTAAAACAAGTACATTGTTGTTTTTTTAAGTTTTATTGCAAAAATTAATTGTCCATAAAAATTGTGAAGAAATTTTCTAATATGACACAAATTTCATTTCATAAAAAAACAATAAAAATAAATAAACATTAATTGGACCGGTTCCAAATTGTTGTGTTCTGTTTGGAAATATTTTTAGAATTCTGGTAATTTTTTTTTTGAAGAATTTAACCCGAAAACATGAATATGATAAATACAAACATGTTCTGTCCTTTCCCATTTGTTGAAAATTGGCAACAAATTCCTTAAATTGTTGTTTATTTTCCTTGTCAATGAGCGTTATAAAAGACGACGGTTGTTGACCTTTTCAACTAGATTTTGATTGTTTCTAATTAGTACAACCGGTCTAATTTAGCTGTTTTTATGGACTTTTGCGGTGAAATTAGTTCAAATCTCACGAAAATATTAACTTTTAATCAATTGCAAAAATTAGAATTGGGCACGGATTCTAATCTTTAAACTTTTTGTTGATTTTCGGCGTGATTTTTTCAAATTTTAACAACCAGTTGAAATTTCCAAATTTTGAAGAAATTAACTGAAAGGTAGACTTGTTTCGTTTAGTTCTACATGGATTATCATGAAGATTTCCAAAATTTTCCCAATATGTATGGTATCGTTACAAAATCCATAAAATTGTCTAGAAATTTAAATAAATCTCATCACAAAATAGTTGCTTTTAATGTAAATTTTTAAAATTGAAATTGTTGCAAAACTTGCTGCTATTTTTTCCATTTATAAGTTGTTCAAACCAGATTTTGACTAATTTAAAGTTTAAACAACCTTGAATGAAGTTTCCGGTTGTTTCTCATACATTAACAATTTTAAGAGAAAATTTTTTGTGATTTTAGAAAGTGTTTGCAATTTTTTATATATTTTATCAAAATTGTCATAAACTTTCGGATAGAAAGGGCTAAATTGTGTGGGAAGAATTTGGAAATATTCGCAAAAATGTAGAAAAGAACAATCTGTAAGATTTTCGTCGGTAATTTACAATTTAATTGGAGTTTCTTAAAACCAAAAATAGCACTAGACGCACCTTTAGTTGTTATATTTTGTTTTATTTTCGATAACAAGCAAGATATTGATTAGTAAAGATTGGCAATTTTGGAATTAGAAAAACGATATAAGACCTTAATTTTACAATTTTCTGAAAAACTAACAAGTCAATCAAAAATTGAAAAAACGTTCTCAAATCCTCTGCATCAAAAACCACTCCAAAATAAATAATAGGGGAAAATATTAAAGAATAAGAACAAAAAACATGTCCCGAAATTTTCCTCGATACCTGGAATACAATTGATTTTTTTTACCAAAAAACGCCTTTAATGTTGCTTAAAATTATATTTCTAATGCCCCTTTATTCCTTGCAATATGTTCGAAAACAAGCGAGAAATCGATGATTGGCTCATTTCAGACGTTGAATCAAAAATTATAATAGAACTTTTCGTCAATTTTCCGGAAAACTATGCAACCGGTGGGAAAATTTCTCACAGATTTGGAAAGCGTTTTCAATTTACTATTTTCTATGCGAAAACTATTGTAAAATAAAGAAGTTATAGAGGAAAATATGCAAAAATATGGAAAAGGTGCTCCAAGATTTTCGTCTATAACTCGAAATTCGGATTCCTTTCAACAAGAAACGTTCTTGAATGCTTCTTGAAATGCCCTTTTAATGCAATTTTAGTCTTTGCAAGACCTTCAAAAATACGTGAAATATCGATTATTAAAAATTGCGATAGAATATTTTAAGTTGTTCACAATTTTAGTTCAAATTTCCGTTCTAAACCATCGATTCTTTTGGAAATTGTATTGACGAGTTATAAAACGATTAAATTTCTAGTCGTTGATTTTATTTACGATATGGATTTTCGGATTCTTTTATCGAAATTTACGCGAATTCGCAATCTTGCAACACTTATTTATTAATCTTGTTTATTAATCACAAAATGGAATTTATTTCAATTAATCATAGCCGTTTATTTTCTTCTTTTGATTAACATTTCTATGTTGTTGTTATTGTCGTCGTTGTAATAATATTGCGCCAGTCTCTAAAATACATGACCCGTTTCAACCTTGGCAAAGTTCATCGTGTGTGTATGTTCAATCAATTTTTTCTCCAACCATTATTTGTTATTTAGTTTGTCTACTTATTGATTGATTGGCTGATTAATTTGTTATTCCATCAATGTACTCGTGTGGAAATCCCACGAATTTAGACCAAATTTAACGCATTTTCCCCCCTTGTTGTCGTCGCCGCCGTGCCGATGGGAAAATTACCATTTTGCGAAATTATCGAAGTTACATTTTATTATACTACAATATTAACGACGAAAACAACAACAACAACGACTATATAGTGGAAAAAAGTAGCAAAACTGGTTCTGTTTCCATTCTAAAAACGTTGTTGTTATTGACGAAGAAAGAGACTTTGTTATAAACGCTCCGATAGAATCGCCGTTGGATTGCCGTTGAAAAACTCCAGAACACCAAATGTATATCACTTGTTGCTAGTTTTATACCGAGACTTCGGCTATAATCGCCTACAAAATGGTACAGCTTCGTTTTCAATTCGACAACACGACGAATCCGATTTGATTTCAGTATTTCGTTGAATTTTACACGATAAAGATGTCCATTTTTTTCCTCTAGTAGATTACAGAAAAAAAACGCGATTATCTCAAGGACTTTGGTTAATTTCGCGTTAATTAAACTCGTTGATTTTTAGAATTTTTCCGTGATAAATTAGTGTTGATTGTTTGTTTTTTGTCTAATTGAATCGTATGGTAAGTCGTCTTTTTCTTCGAAGTTGTTGATGATGACGATCGGCCATCATTAAATTTATACACCGCCTACATGATCCTTGTGTCGCACCCAATTTCGTGGTTTTATAGGGCGGAAAGTGTGGATTACACTCCGTTTTTTTTGTTGTGTGTATGTGTGAAATTTGAGTTTTTTCCAACAATACAGCAATGTGAAAGTGTTCCCAGTGTGTACAACAACCGATTATAATTATTACACTATTCAAAATCCATGTCGATTTCACCTCAATATAGCGCAAAAAATCCGATGTGTTGGTGTTATATTTTTCAATATGTGTGTGCTATAAGGGAGAATTTATCGATCTCCACCACCACTGCTACCATCTGGATATTTGTTTAAGTGTAACAGCTATTATGTGAATTTATTTTATCGGTTGCGTGGAAGATTTTCTGACCTGGCAGGGTGCCCGCATCAAATACCAGGAATGTGAGGGTTGGCTATTGGCCTTTGTTCTTTGTGTTGTTGTTGTTGTCTAGTCTAGGCGCTTATTATGGATGAATTTTCTAACAAAAACATCAGGGATGGGGAAATATTACAAATTCTAACACCCTCAATATTTTTACTTCGATCAATGTCATTTGTAGGTCAAACGTGTATTAGTCTCATTATTATTATTTGATTATTTCTAAAGCTTGGACTTTCACTGGAACCGTTACAATAGCGCGTTGCATTCTTCCGCGAAATTTACTTAATTTATTTCATTTTCGAACAATTAATTGTGCGACTATGGAAATTTATCAACAAAACAATTATTGTGTAGTTATAAATGCCTCATTATTAAACAATTCCAATTTTAATATTCATTCTAAATTACCGTAAATTCAGTCGTTTTTTTGTTTTTTGTTTTAATTTAAAAACTAAAGGTTGTTAGAGATCATTCAAATTAAACTCTTAATTGAAGTGGACTATGGAAGTTTATTGTGAATATACCATTAAACTATCAGTAAATATTTTGATATTTGAATTTATCAACATTTTAAATAGAAATTATCTGTCTTTGTTTATTCATTAAAAAAATTGAATAAAATAAATAGTAATCTATGATTTTATGTAACAAAGAACTTTCATAGCCAACGTTGATTCGATAAAATATGCGTACGACAAAATTGCTTTGTTTTGTGTATTATAATCGATTTCGTAATTTATTTTTAATCTTTATTTATTTATTTCGAATTATTGCAAATTAAATCTTGAATACTGCTACTAATGATTTTTTGGTTAATTCGAATATAAAGACTACAAATCAAAGTGGGCTATGGAAATTTTGTTGAATTTAAAACTAATCAGAGTGGCCAATCCATTCACAAATTTCCAAAAATATGTTGCAGCAACCAACTTAATTTATTACTCATAAGCCAACGTTGATTCTAAATTTAATGAATTTTAATTAATATACAGGATCTACATACAATACTAGTTTATTTTGTTTTTCATTGAAAAAAATCCATTGGCAAATATCGAAATCTAGTAATATATGAATCTAATTAAATAAAGACAATTGATGGACAATGAAATTTTCATAGCCAATTTGATTTGGAATTTGGTTGAACACATTCGAATACGATCATAATTAAGCTACGTTGATTACAAATTAAATGAGTCTCGATAAATATACAGAGTGTTCAATTAAGTTAACAAATATCCAATTTGGTAGGATATGAACAAAGCTACGACTCCATGAAACTGAGCATAGCCAACTCTGAGGTGAAATATCGATGGGCACCCTATAGAGTACTATTTTACATTACAGTTGGCCCTGATTTTGTTTTTCTTAATGGAAAATAATCTAGCAAGCTATGAAACTATTGTAAAGCTAATTATACGTTTATAGTGAATTTTTCCTAGACAATTTGATTTAAAATTTAATTCAAAAAATGTATATTCATAATTAAAACAAGTTCGATCACAAATTTAATAAATCTCAACAAATATACAGAATGTATAATGTTATTTCACATTATAGTTGGCCATGCATTTTAGTTAATAGAATCATAGCTTGCTTCATATTTTACTATATTCTACATTTGTTTAATGAAAAAAACAATAAGTGAATCAAGCTATGAAATTATTTCATTTTGCTAGATTGTAGGTGGCAATGTCTTCAATACGTAGACTCGTAGCTTGTTGATACTGCACCAAATGGACGAATAAAGTTACGACACTGGGTACATAAGAAAACACAGCCAACTTCGAGTTAAATTATTATAGTAGACTCTGTAAATTAAGTATTGTAACAAAGAACAACTTCCATAGTCAACTTGATTTGAAATTTAATTGAAGTCGTTTAAACAAATAAATAACCTTAGAAATTGAATAAATTAAAAAAATATCACCATCTGGACAAATATTTATTAATTTTATGCTAAAATTTCTATTATTATTATTATCATTAAGATTATTATTCCGGAAACTATAAAATGACTCAAAACGTAACGGATATCTCTTCGTGACTTTCAACCATATTGTTGACGCCACATTGCAATTCTTCGTTCGTTTAAATTCACTACAATATAGTTGTTATTATTATTATTATTAGTATTAGTATTGATGCGGGTATTCGATCGTACCACAAATTTTATAATCACGCAATGTGGGGCTCTCAATTCAATAGAGGTCAGTGACTGCAATAACAACACAACTGCAACAGCAGCATACAGGAGTAATAGGCAGCTTCGTCATCATTATCGTGTCCTGTATTTTCTCTTCTACCCACTACTGACTACAACTACTACACTTCTTCGTCTTATTATTATCCTCATCATCACCACCATCATCATTATTAGGCTTTATATGTGTGTGTACTTTATCAGTAATGGGGACTTCTTTGAATGTCTAACAGTATAGCAACAAGAGAGAGAGGTAGTTCTAGGTTCCCTTTATTATTCTTCTTATTATTATTATATTCGGTGTGTTCCCTTGAGCGTGACACATTCTGTTCGATAATGCTGAATCAGAATGCAGCAGTCATACTACCGTTTCTCTGTCTTTCTCTTTGTATCTCCTACCCTCCATCACTTGACTCAATTTATTCACAAGAGGGTCTTTTATGTGACAATATATCGGATGGATGCTATCGATTTTATTCATGCGTAGCCTTTCAACCATTTAATTAGATTAAATGACGATAGTCTATTAATTTTTGGGTTTCTAACTAATACCAAACATAGATTAAAATGTTAATTTTATAGTCCTTTAGAGAGTTTCTATAATACAACTAACGGTTACAAATTAACAAATCAATAATTCGAATTTTATTTGCTATTAGATTTTAGTTGCTATTTTTAACCTAATTTAGAACCGCTATTAAATTTTAATTTTTTAATAAATTTTATTAGTTGAAAGTTTGCAAGTTCTGTTTTTTGTGGGCTTTTAACTAAATTTTTAAGTTGAATTGTTGCAAATCATCAATTTTCAACTACTTGGCGCACAATTTTAGCTCTTCAAAAAATGCTACTCTAGGAACTTTTAGTACACTGTAGTAAATTTTAAACAATTTTTGGCAATTTTCGTCATTTGTAACCTTCTAGACAAGTTTATTTTCGACATGAATTATCATATTTTTTTTAATCTTCTTATCTAAAATTCGAAAAATATTTTAATTTTGATCCAAAATGCAAATTTTAGGATTTTAATTATCAGTTTTATTAGTTCTGCTTTCAAATTCAATACAATTTTGGTTTCAACTTTAGTGCCAATATTTTCAAAATCATCTTTTTTTTTCAATCAATATTTCGACATTATCTTTTTCTAGTCCTTTTATTTAGAATTTCTAATTTTTGTCCAAAATACAAATTTTTATATTATAAATTATCAATTTTCCGCTACTTGGCGCACAATTTTAGTTAAATTTTTAGCTCTTCAAAAAATGATGCTACTCTTTATGAACTTTGAGCCAAATATAAAATTGTTCGTACTAAATTTTGCTTTCCAGTAAATTTTCTTAGTGAAAAGTGTAATTTATAATCGATTTTGTGAAATATTTTTCTTCTTACGTATTCTAGACAAGTTTATTTTCGACATGGATTATCCAATTTTTTAAGTCTCTTATCTAAAATTCGAAAAATATTTTAATTTTGCTCCAAAATGCAAATTTTAGGATTTTAATTATCAGTTTTTAATTAGTTCTGCTTTCAAATTGAATACAATTTACTTACAACTTTAATGCCAATGTTTTCTAAATCATCTTTTTGTTTTTCATTAAATATTTCGACATTATCTCTTTTTTGGGTCCTTTTACCAAGAATTTCTAGTTTTTATCTAAAATACAAATTTTTATGTTATAAATTATCAACTTTTCGCTACTTTTGACACACAATGTTCAGGTTTTTTTTAGAATTTCTAATTTTAAATTTTCATCTTCATAAATAAATGTTGCTACCAAATTTTAGAAATTTTTAGCCCACTTTAGGGATTATTTTTAAGTTTTAAGAAGTGTTCTTAAAACTTAAAATTAAATGTTTGATTTTCATGGATTGTAAAAATATTCAATTTAGGCGTTTTCGATCAATATCAGATTAAATTTTCTAATTTTGAAAATGTTCATAGATTTCTTTTCTGAAATCATTATTTTCTAGTTAATTTTAGTTGAATTTTGATGTGGATTATCATTTTTTTGTGCCCGTTTTATCCAAAATTGAAGATACAGTTTATAATTTTCGAACACATAAACTTTCATTTTAAAATTTTGAAAAATGTTCGTTCTAATTTGTAAATTTCAGCGCATTTTCCTCTTGAATGGAATTTATTTTGTCTCGAAATTTAAGTAGAATTCAAGTAGAAGTATAAATAAGTGCATTGAAAATTAGACGACTGATAAAGTTTTAGTTTGTTTTTTAATTCGATTCTTCGTTGATTTTTAGCAAATTTTACTAACAAATTACTCGATTTTTGTGAATTCTCCATTTATTGCGTTTTCATGTTCAAGATTAATTACACAATTTCTGAGTCTATCTGATACACAAATTTTCGTTCTAAATTATCAGTTTTCAGTAACTTTTGTTGATTAATGTTATTTGTTTTCAAAGAGCCGGATTTAGATTTTCTGTTTTTATTATAATTTATTAAACTTGTTCATATTTTGGATAGTTTTAGATAATTGAAATATATTTATGGTGTCATCATCGAAAATTTTAACATTTCATTCAGATTAAAAATAGATTTAAACCAGTTGGTATGTTGTATTTGTAAAATTGGCAATTGCACAAATGTTTTCATGTTAATAATCAATATTATTATAATAATACCTACGCATATATAAAAGACAAAAATTGATTAATTTGAATAAAGTAAAGAGAAGGATATCGAGTTTTAGAGAGACTCGTCGAATCAATAAATGGAATGCGTGAAATGTCAAGGATTATTACAATTTTTTTAAAATTATTATTAGCTGATTCTCTCTTCCGAGACGATTAAAGATTCAACAGTTTTTTTGTTCACCTATAACACAGCTAACTATTGTTTATTATTATTGTTGTTTTTGTTTTGTTAAATAAAAACGGATGAATTTTTGTAATCGTTATATAATAGGCGAAAGTTTTTTCTATGATCAGTTTCATGACTAAATATAAGAAAAGTAATGGAAGGTTTAATAGACTAATAACGACATTTCACCGTTTACAGCGTGTTCCACTTAAGTCGTAAGACAAATCCTGGTAATAAGAAAGATATGGAGTTTATTTCAACAAAATTCAAAGTCGGTCAATTGAGTAATGATTTGCTATCTTTTCTACAATGCAATGAAAATGGGATGATTATCGACTTATTTTAAGGCACTTTTCTACTATGTAGTCATTGTTTAGTGGTACACGTTGTATAAATCTTGACTACAACTTTTTGTATTCTACTATTATACTGTTTAGATTTTATTGACATTTTATAAAATAGCAGCTCCTACAAAAAAGCTACAACCAGAGGGAAACCGACAAAAAAAATCCGTTAACTTTTACCATATTGAGATACAATTCTTGATTCTTTAAATCGCCAATTAAAGTAGATCAACAATTAACTAGTAGTGGGTGTATACTAAGTATGTGAAATACGTAAATTTTAATATAAATATACGCATTGCAGTGTTGTTAATTACACAACAAACAGTATAAATCGACCTGTTTAAAATTTTCAAAATAATGTATAAATTAACATTTTAAATAATAATAATAATATTTATAATAGAGAGAAAGTTGAAATGTTCGTGTTTCTGTTTTATTATTTTTTAATTCATTGAAAAATCAATGAAATATTTATTCCAGATTAGAAATAAACACAATAATAAGAATAAATGAAGAAATCGTAATAATTACGTTATAAATTTAAATTGCTTTTATTATTTATCGATTAGACTTCGTGGCCCGTAAAATTGTTGCGTACATTTTTTCTCTTCTATTTTAATTGATTTTCAATGGTGAATTATTGTTGTAATTTTCGTTATTTTCTCTCTTAATTTTCTTTTCCATGGCTACATTTATAACAAGTTATTGTTTTTTTTTTAATTTTTTTTCCTTACAAACCTTGAATTTAATTGGATCAATAATGACAACGTGCTTGAGAATAAATCATTACAGTCGTCGAAAATATCATCCCCAAGTCAAGGGTGTCTGCCGCCCTCTTATATCAACCACTTTTCTGACTCAATTAATTACGAAAATTTTGAGTTTTCTTTATTTTGGAATATGTTTTAAAAGTTGTGGGCGAAATTCGAAATCAAAATCGCTCTATTGGTCTAGAATTTCAGAATTTTTATTTTGAAAATGTCTCAGAATTTGAGTTGGCCTAATTTATCAAATTTAATACTGTTGGTTCAAAATTTCGAGATTTCTATGGGAAATTTTGCTTTATTATTAATAATTTTGCAGTTCTTTGGATGATCATCATTCAAATTCGATTCTACACCTGGAATTGTAAGATATTTGTGAAAAATTCTGCTCCACCTGTGTATTTCTAGTACGTTTGGCACTTTTAGTTCAGAATTTGAAAACTTGTCGAATAATTCTGCTTTGATGTTGAAAATATTCCGGTCTAATTGGCCATAATCAGAATTTGTAAAAAATATACTTTTGTTCTATAATTTTAAGTTTTTGTGAGGAATTTTGCTTCATTTCAAGTACCTATTGTAAGTACTTATTTACTTTACATAAAATTGCAAAATAATAACACTTTTCGTTCGGAACTTCAAGATTTTAATGAGAAATATTGCAGGTCTTATTGATTCTATTACGAAAGTTTGAACTTTTGGTCAAAAAATTGAAGGTTCTAATTCAAAATTTTGCTCTATTTCCAACGATTTAGTATTTTCAGTCAAAATTTTGAAGATTCTAAGGAAATTCTAGGTTTAAAAAGACTGAAATTATCATAATTTTGTTCAATTATTCGTTAACTTTAAGTTGAAAATCTCTGGATTCTAATAAGAAATGCTTCTAGTTTAACAATTTTGTTTGATCTTGACATAAAATTTGGTACTTTTAGGCCGAAATTTGAAAATTTTAATTGAAAGTTTTGTTTTATTTCTAAGAATTTTGCATTTTTAGTCAGAATTTTGAAAATGTTAATGAGATTCGCGGTTTAAATCAGAAGCCAATTCAAAGTAAATCGTGTTGTAAATTTTTTAATACAATAATAGACTACAAATGCCACAATTTTGACCAATTCAAGCTCAAAATAACAAAGTTCAATTAAAACTGAAGATTCTATTAAATTTACATCTAATAATAAATAAAACATTAAAAATTATAATTAAATGGGAAAATATTCAAAAAAGAAACTTTGTTCAAAGTTCAAAAATTCGACTCAAAAATCTATTAAAAAAATTGCATATCATTTTTGTTTTGTTTGTTAAAATTCATTGCAAAGAATCCGCAAAAATCGATACCTTATACGATCAAAAATTTGTAAATTAAGCCCTTTTTATTGCTTTGATTCAGCCACTTTTTTTAATCTTGAATTTTGTTGGACCAATAAGGAAAACGTGCCTAACAATTACAATCCTCAAATATACATCCCTAATTAATAAAGATTGAATTTTATTGATAAAAAAACAAATTATATAGATTCCATTATTTTTATTTTTAATATTGACCTTGCTTACGTTAAAGAAAAATCATTGGTTCTAATTACTTCCGGTATGTGTGGCAAGCAGAAAATCATCGTCATCATTGTTGTTATTATAATCATAATAATAATCATCATTGTTGTTGTTGTGGGATGGGAACCATTGGGTTTTTGTGTTGTTCATTTTCTACAAACTATCATCATGGTTGGAAGGTAGGAATGTCCGCTTCTTCTCGGCTGGGTGATTGTAACCGTCTAGTTCGTCATCAAAGACAAAAAAAAAGGCTAAAGATAATGAAATTTCGCTCATTTTAACGTCTTATTCCTACTTCTATTCTTCTAACAATACATGACCTGATTACTGCGATATATCATTGAATCTCGTTACGGTAATTATCAAGCTTCCGTGTCACTTATATTCAAATTTATTATAATTATCGAATCATATTTGTAATTATTTGTAAATGGTAAGAAAATTTATTTACAGTTAATTTTAATTTAGATGCCAACCGAAATAAAGGTGAAATTTTATAATTAAAATCGTGTTTTTGCCCCCAATATCGGTCTCCTTCATCTTCGTTCTTGTTGTTTAAGATCGTTTCAACATAAATGTAATTAAGTCAACGATCAAGTCTTACCGGTTGGATTAGATTTGTTTTTTTTTTAACCTGTTTCTTTTAGCTTCCTTTTATGTTTAATATTTCTATTTTAAAAATCAGTTCTGGAATTAATTTTAGAATAATTCGAGTAGCCTTGATGATAATTTGTGCAATTATAATGCGAAATTACAGAATTATTATCGCATATGTGTAGAATTCCCACAATTTTTACAAAGAATCACAGAATTATATTTGTGGAAAAGTTCCAAGAAGAATTGTTGATGATTCCTTTTGAATTTTAGCTCTGACAACGACAGGTGGTGGTACAAAAAGCTCTCTATTCACTGTTTCTGTCTCGTATATTCAATATTTCTAAAGATTTTTCCCTCGTTTATGGGCTAGTTTTATAACCGGCGCCTAATCCTGACATTCAACCATAGAAATCAACAAAAAAAAACTGTCTACTGTTGCATGTTTGTTGGGGAATATTGGAGAATCTGAATTTCGAGTTCTTCAAATTATAATTAAGTTATTGTTTGAGTAACGTCAATGGAACTGTAAATTGAATTTTTAGATAGTAAACACGAGTCTTGGAATTAAATGTTTAAATTGCGTTTTTATACAAATAATTTAGTTTTATTATTAACACAATTATGCTTAATTTCGTCTTTTTTTTCTCAAAAACTGTAAGTTCAAAGTCAGCCTAAAAATTACATGAGCTAGACAAAACTAATGTCTATGTAATTTAAAAAATTGGACCAATTCTGATGTATAGTTTTGGACATAAAAAATAAAATGGCGTAAAAATCATGTTTTATCATATTTCTAAAACTTGTTGAGATTTTCCAAAATTTCCGGTAATTTTTTCAGAATTTTTCAATCTACAGTTTCTTTTTCAACCTAAACCGCTTTCTTCTTCATTTTGTACAACTGATGAATCACACAGCTCTCGAAGAGATGATCTTATTTTATATAAATAAGATCGTGACTTGTTCTCTCTGCATGTAGTAGAGGTATTTGAGCTTGAAAATTAGAAAATCGTGGTGTTGGCGGCGTTTATTTCACGGACGAAAGATTTCTGCTATAGTAACAATAATCAAGAATTAGTTGTGTTGCTTTTGAGAGAGGAAAAGAAATTATAAATGTCGGTAGCCACACCCTTCCGGCACTCGATTTATAAAAATAATTTCGATTGCGTACAAATTAATCATATCACAATTGATGATGTTATTAATAAGGAAAAAATGAAATTTTTAACACAATAGAGTGGGGCAATTGGAAGATAATAGATTAATGTTAGTATTATTCGAATTGTGACGCAAGAATGAGCACAACAACAACAACACGACCGGAATAATTATTCTAAGAAAATATTTCATCAATTTTTCTATTATTCTTATTTATTATCATTAATAATAATTTTGTCATATTAAAATTAAATTCTAATCTTTATTTATGAAATGAGTTTCTATAATTATTCCATTTTATTACGCAATACTACTAAAGTTGTCATAATGATGAGATAAAAGGGGCAAAATAATCTCGAGTAGTACGATATTTTTTACATTAGTAACCGTTATCTTGAAAATTTTTGTAAAATAATAAGATTAATATGAAATCTTCCCATCAGCTTATCTTATTTTTCTCATCGTTTTATTTGTATTTTATTTGTGTATTATTTGCTGAAATAATTGTGTTAATGCTGTTATTATTCATAAGAGAAAATAGTGTGGCAGTCATATAATAATGTAAATTTGGTGCTGATTTATAGGTAATTGCTTCAATTTATTAATACTCTGTAGTAGTTGTACTGCTGCAACATCTGTTGCAGTAATAATAATAATCGTCGCCAATAACAAAATCAAGAATTTGTAACGGTAGTAATGAAAGGCAAAAGATAAACAGTCTTGTTGAGTGAGTTGGTTGGTTGTTGGTTTTTTTACTGCTCTCTCGTTTATTTTTTCCATTAATTTATTTATTTAATAAGTCCAGTTATAGAGCAATTTTGAAAGTGCTATCTCTTAGATCCGTTATTATTATCATCATCACTAATTTAGTTAACATTTATTGTTGTGTGAAAGAAACCGTTTAGTAATTTTCTATTGAAAAGTGAGAGTATTTGTTTTATTTTTATTTTTTTGAAATAGTAGGTAACGGTACCATTTTGGGATATTTTCTAAAGGTCTTTGTATACAAAATGACCCACACTTTATTGTGTTAATGTATAACTGAAAACCAGTTTTGTAAAGTAGAGGAGGTATGTCATTTTATTTGGTTTGAATATATGGTAAACAACAAACAAGTCACGCTTGTTAATTTTGTCGTCGAGATTAAAATTATAAGCTTCTCTCATCTCAAGGTCGGAATGCGCACTTCTCTTTTTCGGGGCTATATTGTGAACAATTTTGGATGTTTTTTCTTTAGTTGTTGGGCTATATTCTAGTAATAGTTGAAGAATTTATAGGAGTATCCTTGAAGGTATTTTAAGCAAGATTGGAAATTGCAACTCAAAAACCAATCAGAAAAGTGTTTTTAGATGTTACTGCTACTTTTGGGAAGCAACTAAACCTTTAGAAAGGCTCCAAAATTATTCCAAAATATTGTTATTTATTACATTTTAGAGAAATGATGGAATGATTTTAAAATTATCCTTTTGCCGACTTCTAAATGAGCTATGAAATTTGAATTTTGCTAAAATCTACAATATTTGTCATATGAATCGTTAGCATATAGGAGTTTTATAAAAATCATCTGCATTAAAAAAACAATGTTTGTGTGGTTTTTTATTCTATTTAATATTTGAAGGATTTGTAGGAGGGTCCGCGATGACATTTTATAGCTCATTTTAGAGTCGGTCAAAAAAAAAAATCGTCCATTTGGGACCATATTTGGAAACGAACTGAACTTCTAAAATGATTTAGAATGGCTCGAGGATTCTTCTAATATTGTTTTTTTTTTGTTTTATTGCATTCTAGAGAAGTTGCGGAGAACGAAAAATCAATGTCGGAGGGATCATTCTTTTGTCTGGCTTCTAAATGAGCTACAACGTTTACATTTGGTTAAAGTAATTCTAGTGTTTCTTATCCAATGGTTATTCGAATTGTTATATAATAGAAGTTTTATTGGAATTATCTTTGTTTGAAAACATACACACTATTTTGAGTGTTTTTGTTTTATGAAACTCCTGAGCTATTCGAATAATATTGGTAAATTCTTTGAATATAATTTTGAGTAAGATGTGAACATTGTAGTCAATTTGGGAGTCGATGATAAAAGTTCTCATTTGGGCCAATGTTGCAATTTCTGTAGAGGAGTTAGAAAACGTTAAATGACCCAGAATGACTCGGGGATTTTTTCTTTTACTTGATTGTATTCTAAATGTCTTAAAATAATTATTTTGACAGATCTCCTCCATAAACCGCCGATTTGCTCGTCGAATAAATAGGAGTTTTATAAGAATCAGCCACATTTAGAAACAAAAAGTCTATAATTTTGGGTGTTTTTCATTATGAAGTTCCTATTATTAGACGAGTTATTGGAATATTTGATGGATTTATGTGTGGAGACTTTTAGACCTAAATTTGAGCTTTATAGCTCATTGGTCCAAAAAACTTACATTTGAGACGAGTTTTGGAAAGTAGCTACACATACTAAAATGTTTGAATATTTTCCAATTTTTTGTTCTGGGTTTCCTTTGGTTAAATAATTTCAAGTGACTCTCTTCCAAATTTTGGAATCGTAGTCCATTCGTAGGAGTTCTATAATTTTGGGTATTTTTTGGTAAGCTATTCAAATAATATTTGGAGGATTTATAGCAAAGTCTTTGAAGACATTTTTCGATCTCACTTGAACGTTGTAGCTAATTTGGAAGTTTATAACAAACTCCCATTTGGGACAATCTTCGGATTTTTAGAGACGAGCTAAAAAATATATATTTTTTGTATTTCTTTATTACATTGTAGATAAATTATGTGAAAGGAAAGAATCAAAATTAAGAGGATGTTAAAATCATTCTTCTGACCGACTTCCAATTAAATATTAGAATTTAGCTAAAATGATCTTGAGTAAGTCTTCTACAAATATTTGAGTAATTATTCAAATTGTTTGTTTAATAAATAGGAGATTTATAAGAATCGTTTAAGAACCTGCGTTGTTGTGAATAATTTTGTTTCATTTGTGTTTGTAATTTATGCAATTGAGGTGGTCGATAAATGGATTTATTTTTATTATCTCATTTTTAATATTTCCCATACCTTTTATTAATGACTTATGTCATCCTACGCATAGTTGGTTCAACAATAGCCTCGTAATTTTTCAACAATACAACAAGATTACAATTTGATTACACCTACACTTCTAAATCATACATATTGAAATTTATTTCGTTTATTTCTTTTCGTTGTAAAAGTTTAATAAAGTTGATTTCTCTTTATTTGTTGTAGGTTCATTAACGAAAACTAGAAAAAGAAAAACTAGTGAATCGGAAACTGTATCAACAACAAAACTACGCTATCATCACCATCATCACCACCACAATTTCAGTAATATAAAAGAAGATTTAGAGAATAAGCAACAGAATCGAAAGAAGAACTTGTGCAATCGTAGTTCAAATAAAAAGAAAGTACTTGAAGAGGCAAATAACAGTAAGCTTCGACAAATTGTTGATGATTGTTTAGTTGAAGAAACAACAACAGTTTCGCCTATATGTAGTAGTAATCGATCGACGTTCGATGAAAATCGTGTGGAACAAACAAAAACAACACAAATTGAACAAGATTGTCGATTATTATCACATATTGATAGTGTATTAGATGATACAAGTAATAGTAGTAGTGTACAATTAGTGCCAGTTGAAGAAGAAGAAGAAGAAGAGGAGGAGGAGGAGGAGGAAGAGGTTGTTGTTGATGATGATGATGTACAAACAGTATGTCGTAGTGTTCCTTCTATGCCGGTGTCTGAAACGGTAACCGGCGTCGATATAATTAGTGTAGAAGACGATTGTGTAATTGTGGCTCAACGAACGCTAACACCAAAAATTGAGGAGCGTGAGTGCTGCTCTAATCGTGGTGACGATGACGGACCGTTACTGTCTTCATCTTCACCATTTAACAGAATGGAACTATCTGATACAACAAATGCATCATTATTACGTTTTCCAGATGATCGTTCCGATTCCGGTGTGAGTTCGTTACGTAGTAGTAGCGGCGATGAACGTTCCGGTTCACGTTCTAGCGCTTTAAGTTCAATTGATGAACCACAACATAATACAATTATACAAAATCAATCAACAAATCGTTCACCATTATTTATACCGGCTAGTAATAATAATAATCATTCTATAAATACGTCGATTAATAATAATAATAATCATCATCATCATAGTAATATTAATAATACAAATAATAATAGTACGTCAAGTGACACGGTGCGCGTGTGGAGAGACCCCAACTTGTTGTTGGAGTCCGAACCGCACGTCCGCCATATAAATAGTGTGCAGCATCAGTCGCTGCTAATGTCGCACCCATCAACACCGGCCGTTTCGGGCCCACCACCACCACCACCACCCACCTCTGCAACAACAACAACAGTTAACCATCCAGCAGCAACAGCATCACTATATCCACCTGTTGTACCACCACCACCAACACTAATGGGTCCACATCCATTACAACATCATCCACATTTAGCACCACCACCTGGATTATATCCACATCCACATCATCTATCTGATATGTTATGGAAGCAGAGGTATACAACATTACCAGTTAGTGCAGCTCATTTACTTAGTCAACCTGGTGGTCATCCGGCTGAAGAAATGTTGGAACGTGAACGGGCTGCTTTATTACAAGATAGGGACCGGCACGAAAGAACAATTCGGTAAATACTTCACATAATTATATCCTATCTACCACAGTAGGCTGTGACTTTCTGGACGTAAGTCTACTTCTTGTTTCAACCGCTTGTCGGTAATACAGATTCCTATCGAATTTCCTGCACAAAATTGGGTCGTCATCAAAACTTCTAGATTAAATATTAGATGAAAATTTAAATCGGTTGAAACAAGAAACGGACCTACGCTCACGGAGTAAAGCCTATATAAAAATATTAGATAGATGTAGAATTAACATTTTATGATTTATAGATCGTTCAATAGAGAACGCCAAAATCAGGAAGTTCGCGAATTAGAGAAACACAAAGAAAAAGAACGTTTAGAAAGGGAACGTCAAGAACGGGAGAAAATTGAACGTGAACGTGAAAAACAAGAAAGAGAACGTGAAGAAAAAGAACGCCAACAACAAGCATTACAGAATCATTTTGAGAAATCATTAAGACAAGCCGCCCAACAAAAAGTATATATAAATTATAATTTTATTAATCGTCTTTTCTAATTATAATTAACATAATTTATTATTGATTTGAAGAGGGATCAATGGAATCTAATTGGAGGGCGACCACCACAATCTCGAACGAATAGTAGTTCGGATGAGGAGAGGAAACGTTTAGAACAAGAAATGCATCAACGTGAACAGAGGCATTTAACTGTAAGGTCTGAGAGGGATCATCGACCACATTATGTGACGGTAATAAGAATTATTTTATTTTAAATTCTCTAATAATGGAAATTCCGATGTAATCAAGATAAACCACAAGACAATCGTCTATTAAAAGTATAAAAAGTTCTAATTTCGCTATTCTATCGACCTTTGTTCAATTGAATACCATAATTTTATTGTATACTCAGATTCTGTGATGTAATTGAAGCGTAGCTTGATAATGAAATTTGTCTAGATTTAATAGATTTTCAGTTATTTTGACTTTTTGGTGAAATTTTAAATTCTGCAGTATTTCATTAAAAAAAGCATATCTTTGAAAGTGACTACAGATAGCCAGTTGCTATAAAATTTTACAGTATCTTATTAAAATTTGGATTAATTTTTATCCCTTGCCATTAACATAGAAGGCTTAGCAAAATAACTGTCAATTCAATTCAATTGTCATAACTAACGCCAAAATAACTAATTAATTGTAGTTTTTTAATGGAAAATAAGAGAAGAAATTAATAATGAAGTTAAAATTTATTTAGATTTATTTTTTATCCATGGAAAATGTATGAAAATTGTTGGAAAGAAACGTGGAAAATATTCAGTGTTAACCTTAATTGTGACAACTGTCATTTTGCTGAGCCTTCTATGGTTTTTTACACGCAAATTATTTAAGGATAGGCGACTAGATATATCGGGGAAATACTTTCAGATAAGAAAACTGAAAATTCTAGTTAACTGAAAAACTTTCCGATAAGTCTAGAGAATGATAATTTAGTTCTCTGTTGACTCTTGGAAAAAAACATGGTGTTCCATTTAAAATCAATTTGGACCGTCTATTAGCAAAAATGATTAAATTTTCGATCGATCATTGCAAAATTTGAAATCTTATCAAAAATTCAAAATAACTAAAATTTTGATTAGACTGGGTTTCATTACAGAATCTAAATAGGCAGTAAAAACCTAACATTCGATTTTTAATTAAAAAGTAGGGTGTCCCATATACTGGGGTGGATGTAACATTGAAAAGTTTTTATAGGGCTTGTTTAAATTTTATAAATTGAAATTTGTTACACTTTTAATAGATAATTTTCTTGGCTCACTCTCTATAGCCAGATAACGTAAGACTTTGGTGATATAGAAACTTTAATTAAAGTTAGTTCTTTTGCTTAATATAAAGCTTTGTAGTCTTCATAATAGACGTTAGACTTTATTTGATTATTGAATTTGTTTATTTTATAATCAAATTGTAATTTAATTATAAAATTTTGAATATTTCTAGTGTCAACGTTCACCTAGTGTATCAAATAAGGCTGATTATCCACCACCACCAGCACATAGTCGAATTCCACCACCAACAAATAAATCATCCGATAAAATGTCATCAATGCAACATTCATCAATAGTAACAAAAAGTGATTTAAATATGTTTGGTTATCCAGTATGTCAGCCATTTTTTCCACATGAACCAAAGACAACAACAAAAACTGATCATCATAAATCATCATCATCATCACAACAACAACAATCATCAGGATTGGTAATGACAAAAAATAGTGGTTCATCATCGATAATAGAACGTGATCTTTTACCAAATCCACCACCATTAATGAGTGAAATGAAGAATTCAGTGATTGTAAAACATGATGGTGGGAAAAGTTCGCATCATTTAGAACCACGTGTATCGATAGCTGCACATTCACCAAGTCCAAAATTACGAACTGAAATGTTATCTGGTCATTATTTAACAACAAATCAATCAAAATCAAATCTATATGAATATAGAAGTCCATCACAATCACCACATCATTTATCACAACAACAACAACAGCAACAACAACATACATCGAGTCCACATTATCATTTAGAACCACAAAATTTAGGTAAAACGCATCATCGACAGTCAAGTAATCAATTACCACCAAGTCCGCATCATCAACAACAATCACCGCATCAACATCCACATGCTCAACAACATCCATCACCGGAATTACGTTATCGTTCCAATTCTGAATCTCAAGCAATGATTTATCAAACAACAACAACAACAGGCAAAACGAATTATCCATTTTTACCAAATTCAACATCACCATATTCATTGGCTGTAACAACTGTTGCTAATACAAAACCGAAAGTTAGTAGTCCAGCACCGCATCATATTTATGGGAAACCATCAGCTGGTATTGGAACTGGTGTACCACAATTAAATCGTACAATTGAACCACCGAATACTGCAACAACACCAATTAAAATCGGTTCGAAATTACCGTTGTCTTCATCGATTTCACCATCACCTTATCAACAAGTAAATATAATTTGATTTTTCTATTTTGCGACTATAATAAGACTATTTCTAAACTAGCTACTGTATCGAAATAAGTTCATTTCGATATAGAGTATAAGTAGTTTGGGTAACAAAAGTCGACATAAAATTTGAATTTTTAGTTGTAATGTCAACAATACCAACTGCAACAAAATTCCCTAAATTTCGAAATTCAATTTTTTATAACAGAAAAATCGATTAATTATTTTGTAGTAAATTGAGTGATTTTTTTAGGTGTCACAATATCATCCACCACATCCTCAAGTATTACCACCACCATCGGTAACAACATGCCCACCACCGGCCCATAGTCGTACAACACCATCAACGGAACAACAACAGCGTTACGATCGAATGTATTCAATTGGTACAACAGTTGTACCACCACCACAAAGTGGTTTATCAGTTAAAGTTTCCGTACAACATGGTACATCACCACCGATAGCAACATCAGCACCATTAACATCAATACAACGATCTCATCCACAATATAATATGCCAACTGTAACGTTATCTTCTCAAAATGTTGTACATTCTGTACAAACACAACCATTAGATTTAGGTGTATCGTCAAATAAATATGATACAACAACATCATCTTCATCATCAACAACAACAACAACGACATCACCGAAACGTAAAAGTACCCCAATTAGTTCGATAACAAATCCGGTGTGTTTAGAAGTGAAAAAACGACGAATTGAACAACCACCAACTGTTCAACAACCAATTTATGTTGGCCAACCACAATTGGCACGTGTTAGTGAACCAAGTCCATTAATTGCTAGTGCCGCTACAACTATAACAACTGTTGTTAATACAGCAGCATATAGGACACCTACAATTTCAACTACATCACCAATTACAACAACAAATAATAACAATAATTCATTATTAATAACTGATAATTTACCAGATGTTAGTGTTACTGCTGTGAATTTGGATAATAATATTGGAAGATCTATCAATAATAATAATAATGATTCAATCAATCAACAACAACATGCAAATATATTAACAATGTGTAATAATAATAGTGCTGGTGGTAATATAAATAGTAATAATAGCAGTAGTAGTAGTAGTAGTAGTAATAGTCCAGCTCCAACAACAGTGACAAATAATAATAATAGTGCTAATACAACAACAACAACAGTAACAACAACGATATCGACTATAACAACAACCAATAGTGTAACATCACCATCGGAAACAACAGAGAGTACAACAACAACGCCAATTAAAACAACAATACCACCACCTAGTTCAGTGGATTCTGAAAAATCGAATAGTCCAGGTAAGCGATTGTTTTTCTGTTTGTTTAAATTATATAGGGTGAGTCAAAAGATTGGCCTATTAAAATTATAAGGAGTTCTAGCCGATCGAAGTTTTTGAAATTTGCTATACATATACCATCTGTGCCACGCTATTCCTCTTCGCAGTAGCCTATGATTTTGCGAACGTATGTCAGTTTCTTGTTTCAACTAAATAATCTGCATTACCGACATCCTATTATTTCAACAGATTGTCGGTAAGGCAGATTACTAAGCTGAATCAACAACCTGACCTACGTTCACAAAGTCATAGGCTACTGCAAAGAAGAATAGCGTGGCATACATGGTAGATGTCTCTGATGATTCTTCAGTTATTTAAGATCTTCAATTGAAAGAGTATACTAAAATACAGTAGGCTTAGAAAACCAACTGTCAATTCAATTGTTACAATTATCGTCAAAATAGTAAATTATTTTTAAACTTTTTTAAAGGAAAACAATAGAAGAAGTTGATAATTAATTAAATCAAAATTGATTGGATTATTTTTTCATGTTAAATTTTCTGAAATTGCTGAAAAATAACATTGAAATATTCAATATTAGTCTCATTAGTTAATATCATTTAGCTAAGCCTTCTATGCATTTATTTATAAGCGAATTATTCAATCATAGGCGACTAGACGTTGAGCTCTTTCAGATAAGGGGGAAATTTCAAATTTTGAATAACTGAAAAATTAATAGAAAATACAAATCAATACAGCAGTTTTTTCTTTATTCAACGGTATAAAAAAATTTAGTGTCGTATTCAAAACAAGCGCTGAAAAACTAGTTAATTCTGTAAAATTTTATAAAGTTATTAATAATAGAATTCTAAATTTTAACTATTCAAATGCAGTAATCTTAGAAATATGAGTTTTTTTGTTCAAACACTGCAAAACTAGAAATTTCTGAGCAAACAAACAAAATTCCCGAAAAGCTACTAAAGCTAAACCATAAATCATGGCATCAATCCTTCAATTTTATTACAGAATCGAAATGCAATGAAAAATATTCCATTCTATTTAAAATTAGGTAGGATGCACTATCCCATATAAGTAGGGGGTTGATACAACAACGAAAATATTTTCTAAACAGTTCAGTGTACCAAATATTAGAAACTTCCATCAATTATAATTTTAAAAGGTCATCTCTTGACTCACCCTGTATATTTATTTGTGTAAACAGTTTTAAAATCAACTGAAAGGAAATGTATCAACATTTAAATTTATAATAAGAATAATGATAAGCATTAATTTATGCAAGTTTTCTTTTTTTTTGTAATTTTTTTTGTTAGAAATAACGAGGATATTTTAATACTGAATTTAGCAAATTCTTTTGCAATTCAATTTCGAATTGAATTACTTGATAGAATTGTAAATATATTCTTCACATTTGCATAAAAATATTTATTTATTCTATTTTTTAACAGAGTATTGTGGCATTTTTTCAGTTGATAATTGGCAGTGACTTGATTACGTCGTATCGTAGATTGATCAGTTTTATCTTTAATTTTTATGTTAGTCAGCTATGAATGTTTATTATGAGTCTAATGTCTGTAATACACAGTTGGTCTTGTTTTTTTATTGAAAACACTATATGTAAAGTATGAAGAAAGTTACGACATTCGGTGACTGAAAGCATAACTAATTGTTAGATAAAATAATGTTGGACATCCCGTATATTGTAAACGTATCAAAAATTTTGTTTCTAATGAACTGATTCGCAGCCTGCTTCATATTTTATATTTGGCATTTTTCAAACAATCAAACCATTAATTTTCATTTTTAATAATAGAAAAAATTACATGTTTTTTAATAGAGAAAATTTTACTATTCTTTACTATTACATAGATAATCGGTTTTTATAAGAGTTCATGTGAAATTAGGACATTCCTACAATCCTTGATTTATTTTAAAACCGGGTCCGTTACCGCGTTATTTTTATTACTTGATAGAGCATGCGCATTACTATTTCATTGAGCTTTCAGTTGGCATTTGTTTGAAGCCACGCCAGTGCCATGTTCGGTTGATTATAAGAACGATTCAGTTGTTTGGTAAAATAAGTGCCTTGTATTTCTTGTTTAAAGAAAACTCAACTCATTAAAATTTGTGTTTTTTTTTTAAATAATAATTAACAGAGTATGTAACGTAATTAATTTTATCTCATTTAAACGATAATTGTAAGTGTATTTTAAAATAGAAATAAGTTTGTTTATACGTACACGCCGGATTCATGGTTGCATATTTGAATCGCCATTATGGCAAATCGTTTAGTCACGTTTCTTCTAATATGTTAAATTTTAAGAGATAATTTAATTAATTATTATTATTATTTTAATTTTAAGGTCCAAATAAGACGTCCAATAGTTATCCAGTGAGACATTTGAAGAAAGCTTGGTTACAACGGCATACCGGCGAGGATATGGAAGATAATACTGGTGTAACCGGTTCTGGTAGTTGTGTAACACTTCCAATGAATATTAGTGTAACGTCCAATAATAATACTAATAACAATAATAATAATAATAATACAAATTCAAATGCAAATAGTAATAATAAAGAGAATCCAGTGCATACATTACATTCAATTGGTTCAATGGCTGTTAACAGTATAAATAAAACAAAACATTTTACAAATAAAACAAATAATAGGAAAACACCTAATAATAAAGATAATAATAATACATTAAATGGACATCCTAGTGATACAACAAAAAGTGCAACTAGTGGTAGTAGTGTAGCAGTAACTACAGCTAGTGTTGTTGCTACAACTGCTAATATTGCCGGTGATGATTCATCAAGTTCAGATCAAGATCGTGGTCGAAAATCACCACCGAAACGTAAACCACCAAAAGTGAAACGTAAAAAAGGCAATAGTACAAGTGGTGGTAATAGTAGTAATAGTTCAAAAAAAAATTCGGAAGAAAAAAAACGAAAAACAAGCGCACCATCAATCATATTACCAGTTAGTGAAAGTGGTAGTGATAGTGAGAAAGAGAGTGGTAGTGAAAAAGATTCCGATTCTGGTGCTAGTAGTACAGCTACAACAACAACAACAACAGCAACAAACACCCCTACAACAACAACTACAACTACAACAACAAATAAAAAAAACAATTCTAGTACAACAAATAATAATAATAATAATAACAATAATAAAGAACCTCGTAAACGTGGTAGAAGACCGAAATCGTCAAAAAACGATAAAAGCGAGGAGCCGCGCCCGAAAAAAACCAAAGATGATACAACAACATCATCAACAACAACAACAGCAATGCCCCAGCGCGACCCCTTTCGTAAACCACCAGTGGGGCAATTGAAGAAAACTGGTGAAAGTTTTCTACAAGATGGACCATGTTTTGAAGTTGCACCGAAATTAGCAAAATGTCGTGAATGCCGTTGGACACCGAATCAACGTTCCAAGAATATGCCAAATATTTTCTGTCGTTTCTATGCATTTCGACGTTTACGCTATACAAAAAATGGACAATTAGCTATTGCTGGTTTTTCTGATCCACATAAAGATGCATTAGAGGTATAAATTATTTGAAAATATTACTTATTTTACTTATTATAACAATATTTGATCATGACTTTGGTTTCTTAATGTTTTGTAAAATATGAATCAATTTACGACATAACCAAAGGCATGGTCAATTACAAAATGAAATAATAAACTTGGTGTATAAATAAGTAATATTTGAATTAATTCCAGGAAGATTTAAAATTATGGTTGCCAAATCCTGATTCACCACCATCTGATTTAGATTTGGAAACATCCAGATTCATTTTGAAACAAGTTGGTGATCATTTCTGTGATTTGTTGGTGCAAGAAAAAGAGGCCCACGCTGAATACGTTTCTGATGGTAAGTTTAAACAATAAATGAATAATTTGAATTAATCTACGACATACTGGACACTCAAGAAAATCGTAATTTATGAATAACAAAATATATTTTTGAAAACGTTCAACAATTAAGTTGTAAAAATTTAAATTGATTAGATTTTAATCTATTTTTAGGATTTTTTTGATGATGAGCTGAATTATTTTTAAAATGCGAGAATTCTCGTTAAAATTTCCAAATTTTCGATTATAAAGTTTAAAAAAATTAAAAAACTAACTCATGAAATAAAACATTAAAATCCTGAAATGTTCATCAAAATTTCAGCATTGAAAGTCACTAAATTTTAAAAATTTTGCTTTAAAATGAAATACTTGAATATTTGACTATATTTTTTTAATGGAGCTAATATTTTCACTAATAAAATTTTAAAATTGTGGACCATTTAAGCTAAAAGAGGATTGTGAAACACAAAATGTTATTTAAGGGAGTTATTCAAAGTTCCCTTTAAATTGAATATGAAATTGGTACTAAGGGTGCTAAAATTTTGATTTAAACTAGCATAAATCCGACTAAAAAACTTGTAAAACTCAAATTTCTAGATCAGAAGTGCTATTTTGATTATGACCATCTAGAAATATTGAAATATTTTCAAAAATACAAGGAATTACCCGAAATGTTTGCAGTTATTTATCAGAAATAAGGGACTTTATTTATTAAAAAAATATTGTCTCACGTCGATATTCCTTTCTATCACCCATAAAGTGGCAAATCTTCGAATTGATATTATTTGCAATATAGAACTAAGAAAATACCGTGCAACACATTTAAAGAAATTCAATTTGTTTTCCAGACAAAACAGTTGCTTGGAAACGTGTTGTTCAAGGTGTACGAGAAATGTGTGATGTTTGTGAAACGACATTGTTTAATTTCCATTGGGCATGTGGTAAATGTGGTTTTGTTGTTTGTTTAGATTGCTACAAGGTAATTTAATATTTTTGTTTTTAATTATAGATGGAAATTTATTAATTTATTTTTTTTAACAGAGTCGTAAGAATGGTTCAATTAAAATTTGGGGTGAACCTGGTAAAGATCGTGATGAATTCTCATGGTTATTATGTACAAATCGACAAGCACATGAACAAGAGAAATTAATGTTAACACAAATTATAGCTGGTGATTCATTGACACAATTAGGTAAAATGGTACATGAGATGCGTGAATTATGGAATATTGAACAATATTGTGGTTGTTCAATAAGTAAAGAAAATAATCAAAAATCCAATAATATTGTTTATAAAGAGATAATTAAAAAGATTCTATTAGAAGGTAATAAAATTAATGGTGTTTTTAGAAAAGAAATAAAAGACGAGAATGATACAAAAACACAGAATGGTGTTAAAGATGAGAAAACATCACCATTAAGTTGGTTAGCTGATGTTGCATTATCAAGTGAAGATAAAAAAAGCGGTGGTAATAATAGTTGTGGTAATGATGATAATTCAAGTGATTCAGATGAGGGTAGTTTTTCAACATTACGTGAATTATTAATACGACCATCACATAAACCGAATGGTAGCCGGGCTGCTTCACCGGTTTCAAATCAAAAAAATCACAATAAAAAACCATCGAATAATACGAAAATGGATAATCTAGATGAAGTTATATCGAGTGTTATTGAAGATAGTGTACCGAAGACGATTGAAACAACAACAACAAACGATTCAAAAGCTGAATTAAAACATTTCTTACGACGTTATAATTGGCAGAGTAAAGGTCGTACTCCACTTCCTATACGTATAATGACATTAACTGAAAGTAAAATGTTATATCCGGATGTGCCGCATAGTTGGCTTTGCGATGGGAAACTGTTAAGACTGACTGATTCGATGAATAAGGAGAATTATAAAATATTTCAAGTAATTATAGAATTATTGTTGTTGTTCGTGTGAATTTAATTTGTTTGTGTGTATTTTAGGATCAATGGAAACGCGGCCAACCGGTAATTGTGTCGGATGTTACACGTAATTTAACCAAAGATTTATGGAATCCAGATTCGTTTGCACGTGATTTTGGTGATGAAAAGAACGATTTAATAAATTGTATGAATGGTAATTTAGTACCAAATCAACCGATGCGTAAATTTTGGGAAGGTTTCGATCATTTTTCAAAACGTTTAAAAGATGAACGTGGCAATCCAATGTTATTAAAATTAAAAGATTGGCCACCTGGTGAAGATTTTGCTGAAATGTTACCAACACGTTATGATGATTTAATGAGAGTATTACCATTATCTGAATATACACATCGTACAGGACGTTTAAATTTAGCCAGTCGTTTACCAGATTGTTTTGTACGTCCCGATTTAGGTCCGAAAATGTATAATGCTTATGGTTCGGCATTACATCCATCAAAAGGTACAACAAATTTACATTTAGATATATCAGATGCTGTTAATGTTATGGTATATGTTGGTATACCAAAAGATGGTGATTGTGATGAACATATAAAAGAAGCATTTCGTGCAATTGATGAAGCCGGTTGTGATATATTAACACGTCGTCGTGTACGTGATAAAGGTGAATTACCTGGTGCATTATGGCATATTTATAATGCACGTGATGCTGATAAAATACGTGATTTATTAAATAAAGTTGTTGTTGAAAAAGGTGGTCGTTTAGAACCACACCATGATCCAATACATGATCAAAGTTGCTATTTAGATGGACCATTACGTGAACGTTTATATAAAGAATATGGTGTTGAAGGCTATGCTATTGTACAATGTTTAGGTGATGCTGTATTTATACCAGCTGGTGCACCACATCAAGTACGCAATTTACATAATTGTATTAAAATTGCTGAAGATTTCGTATCACCAGAGAATGTATCGCATTGTTTCCATTTAACACAGGAATTCCGTGATTTATCCGATACTCATTCCAATCATGAAGATAAATTGCAAATTAAAAACATTATTTATCATGCTGTTAAAGATGCTCTATCGAGTATTAGTGCGGTACTCAATAAACATATTGTCAAAAATGAAAAAGATATCGAACGGAATGGGGGTGGTAATAACAATAATAATAACAATAACAATAATAATAACGGGGTTAATAGTGAACAACAGAATTCTACTACAGACTCAACAGAGACTGCTTAAAATTTGTGATAGTAGACGCTTAATTCGCAACTTTATTGTTTAAACTTGTAAATTTTAATTAATTCTTGTGTGATAAAAAATGTGTATAAAAATTTTGGCACATTTGCCCTACTATAATAATAATAAAAATTATGATAAGAATAATGCACGTAAAGCTGTTCTATGTACATAAATGTACATTGACGATTTTTTTTTAGTTTGGATGAAATGCTGAATATGCACGGTTTATCTTCCTGTTAGTAGTGACTAGTGGCTTTATCCAGTCACCAGTTTGTATAATTATAGCCTAATACACACAACAACAAAAAATTGTTGACTCTACTTTGGTATCTGGGTGGTGTGTGTTTAAAAATATTTAATTGGAACCACCCTGATTTTTAAATATATCAATGTTGTTTCAAAGTTATTTTTGTCACTTGTATACTGTGCCTGTTTAACATTTAAAAAAATGGTATTTTTACCGAAATTTTGAAAAATTTTAACAATCGCTATTCAGTATTCTTTGTGGGTTTGTAACAATTACTTAGTGATTACAGCATTTTTTTGGGACAAAAATTATACCCCTAAAATATGTAGAAATATATTTCTGAAGTGCTATTTCATTCAAAGTGCCAATTTAAGATTATTTTAGGCAGAACTAAGGCAACTGGAAGACCCGGTTCTGTTCGGGTTTTGGTTGTTTTTAGGTACCAAATGATCTCGACTTTGTGTTTTACTACAACGATTACGGAAAAGAATCCCACAATAATTAAATATTAAAAAAAAAAATACAGTAAACTGTAGGAATATATCAAAATCTTGATGGTTTTGGTTGTATATTTTAATTTTAAATGTTTTAATTTTTAATCATGTCCATAATGTATATTGTTTGAAATTGATGATAAAAATTAGGAGATAACGTAATTTATTTGCTTTTCTTTCAAGTGATTCATTGTACAGTAGTTGATAGTATTTTGTACAGTAAAAATATTGATGAAATTCTATGTTTCCTTTGTCTCTATTCAGGAGATGCAAATATAATTTTTTTGTACTATGTATATTATGTAAGATTATAGGTTTGAATAAGAAAATGTTTATTAAAAAAATCGTATCATTTTCTATTTTATAGAATTTAAAATTTGAAATGAACCGCCACTTCCGGCGCATAATAAAGATCAGCCCCCAACTGATGGGCAAATTTTGAACATTCGAATGAATGTCGACATAGCCTACTAACTTGTAAAAATTACCATTTCAAAGAAATTTTCTCAAATCTCACGGTAATGGCCATTAGAATGGGGAATTTATTCAATACAGCAAGTTATTCCATGCTAGACTTCGACCGTCAGTATCACCAAAGAATTTTGTCAACAATTTAACATTAAGCGATTATGATTTAGAACAGTGATTTGTTCAAATTTTGTCTTCAATGAAGTTCCGACGATTTAGCCTAGAAATTTGGAACAAAAATCGTTTAAAAGCCAAGAAATTTAATTACCAGAATAAACAAATTGATATTTACCGTAAAAACAGCACGTTTTCACTGATTTTTCATGAAAAATCATAGAGAAAATTTATCCAACTTCTAATATTTGGATTTCGACTTCAGCGCCATCTCGGAAAACAAGGCTGAACTAAAAAAATCTTAATTAAATCAAATCCTACAATTTTTGACCAATTTCAACGACTTTAGTCTCGTTTGAAAGGATTTTTTCTATATTTTACGGTGATGGATATTAAACATGGGAAAAGTCTCGAATTGTTCTTATAATCCCATGAAATCGATTGAACAATTGACCAAATTGCTTATAATTCTTGCGATTTTCAATAAATTCTCATAAATTTCATTCCATTTTAAGGAAATTTCTCAAATTTCAAGTTGCCATCCATTGGAGTCGGAAAATTCTCGAACACAGCTTGTATATCATGAAATTATCGACCATTGACACCACCATTGTTGTCCATCATTTCTGTCATTTTCAACAAATCGAAATGAATCACGCATCATTTGAAAGAGAATTACATTAGGTTTCAAATGATCAACTCGTAAATGTGTTTTCTCGTCGAAATTTCACCACTTTCTTCGCCGATAAATTTTCCACAACATAACCTAAAAATGGGCAACATTTTCGTTTAAAATTCAACAAATCTAATTGTATTCTAAAATAAAATCAATATTTAGCGTGAAAACAGCAAGTTTTCGTTGATTTTGATGGTAAATTTAAGCAAAAGTGTTGCTTTAAAAATAAACAATGAACAAATATTGGCGCCATCTTGTCAATGACACTGTCACTAATTTAAAATTTGATTCCAACAAAAGTTACTAAAATCCCCATTACAGATTCCATATTTAAAAATAGATGTGAGCGCCATCTATAACAATATGGCTAAATTAAAAAATCCCATTAAATCAAAAATTGTTAATTACTCCTACAATTTTTAACCAGTTTCAACGATTTTAGTCTCATTTAAAAGGATTTTTTTTCTATTTGACGTCGATGGTATTCATGAGTTGTATTCTGTATTATATCCAAAAAAGTGAGGTTAGAATTGTTACTTTTTCATAACCTCAATCATTCATATAAACAATGGGTAAATTTAATTAAGACTTGCTTCGATGATATTTACGTTTAATTTATTTCAGATTTAAACGAAATGCGAAAGAATCTGGAAGCGTGCCTAGACGAATCGTTACGTAAAGAATATTTCGCACTATTACGCCAATGGTTCTCATTTAAATCGCCAATAACGAAGAAAGAATTCGATACGGCCGTACGTAAATTATTAGTGAACGATGACCAGATACGTTGTCACAATTATTTCATGCTGGCCCTGCTCTCGAAACGCAATACAAACCGTGTGAAAAGCTCACGTAATACAACCGATAAAGATGTATTTGAATGTGCCGATTTTAATGATTACGTCCAGCCGTCAAGCCCTAGTATGCTGCCCCCGGCTGAATACGAGAATCGTAATGCTGCCTTGGAATTATTCATGCCGGATACTGGATTTATAGCAACACGTATTGCTATCACAACATGGGAGAATGGTTTAGATGGTGCTGAAGATAGTGTTGCTGATATAATTCTACACGCCACACAAGTATTTTAAGACGGCCAATTAAATCTCTAATCTCACGTCTTTAGTTTTAGACTTTCGTTAAGAATATTTTAGTGGCGATGATAACGAAAAAGAAAGGCTACAGAATTCGTAATAATAATTTCCAATACGGTTTCAATCTACCAATACCAGATCCATTTATACGAAATTATAATAATTTGGTTGATGAAACACAAGAATGTAAAGTTGAAGTGGCTCTGGATGATGATACGTTTATACCGAAACAAAGGCCGTCGTTGGAGAATATTGAACAACAAACAGCTTTCGCGTATTCTTGTGCAAAACGGAAACGGACTGATAATTTACTAACAGTTCGATTATTGTACGAAACACTGAAAGATAATCCTCAACTTTTAGGATTCTCGGATCTACACAAAATTTGTTTACTTAAATTAAGTCTACAGTTGGAAGATGCATGCGAATAGTACTAATTTAAATTATGTTTTGTTTATAATTTATTTTATTAATAAAGAGTTAGGAATTAATAGAGGAAGGAGAAAAGACAAATAATTTATGAATAAAAGAAAGTGTCTATTGACTAAGTTAATTCGTGGTATTATTTCCGTGAATAATTGAATTCAACAACTTTATTTACTAATAAATAAATAATTCGTAATAAGCTCTAATTTATGGATAATTTAAATGAAATTTAATTGCAAGATTGATTGGTAGAAACACGCGTGAAACGTTCAGTGGATTGCAATGTTGCCAGATTCACTATTTTTTCAGTAGGCAAATTCTCTAGCAGTTTTTCTCATTCGGAGCAAATTTTTATTTAAGTTTCAATTTCCAAGTTAAGGAATATAAAATTTTGCGTTAGGCGTTGTTTTGATTTCGTTGTTCATACCTGATTTTTAAAAAATTGAACTATACCTAAACATTGGAATTGGCTAATGATAAAATTAAAAATTTAAGCTTTAAAGTAAATATAATTAATAAATAAAGAAATTAATTAACGCATATTTTTTTCTCTATCTTTCCTTTTTCATGATTTTTTTGTGTAATTAAACTTATCACGAAATTGTAAATACTACGAAATTAAAATATAAATTATCGATTGTAGCAATTGTAATTTACGCTATTATTAAAAGCATTATTTGTTATAAAATTCTGCTGTTCACCCAAAATTGTTATAAAATTACTCAAAAATGTATGTTCAATAAATAAATGCAACATGTTTAGCATTTTTTATAGGTCAATTTTGATAATTTTTGACACAAATTATATTTAATTAGGTCTAAATTGAAACAAGAAAATTTCAAAATATATTGGACAGCAGAAATAATTAAACAACCCTTCAAAGTTTCAGGAAGACCCAAAATAATCTAAATCTACTGATTTTTAAGATTTACATCCGGCAACGCTGCGAAACAGTGATATTTGAAGTAATTTAAAAAGAAATTCCCCTAAATATATTTTTCTCTTTTTAACATATTGAAACCGTAATTGCTATCTTTTTTTCCTACAATTTTGACATAAAAGCATTTGACAGCTATTCAATGAGGTAGTAGAGTGCGCATCCCCTATACTTCTAAGATCAATTTGGTCCTCATATGGGGAAATTTTGGCAGTTGGTCCTCACTCTTTCTAACTTGAGAGTGTGTCGTTCAATAGGGACATCCTTCTCTCAAGTCATGCTCGATCATGGCTTGTAGTTCAATAGAAAATCAAAAGATGTCACCTTTATCGTTGCAAAAGACAGAAAACTAACAGTTTTTGTGGTTGCTTTTAGAAAATTAATCTAAGCTGAAAATCACCTGAAATTTAATAAAGACCTATTTTTAAAGTCTATAATGCAAAATGATCTTTTCAAATCTCCATGATTTTTCAGTAAATTTACAATTGTTGAACAGAACAGTTATAAATGTGCTTCTTTCCACACCACCTGTGAGGTAAAGCA
>JACDRQ010000132.1:0-146476 GCA_013841215.1 Hycleus cichorii | reverse complement strand
GAATCGGTTGGAAATGTTAAATGTCAGAATGAATTCGTTCGCAGGAACTTTCCTACATTAATTATACTAGACGATTGAGGATCGCAGTTGTGTAATTTCCTAATTAAATTACAAAATCTTAAAGATTGTATACAATGTTTCCCTTACTTCGATTCGATCTATTTGGAAATTAATATTATCCATTTCATCAGAGTTTTCGTGATCGTTTACACTTAACCAATATTCGCCTGTTGAATTTCCGAATAAATGTTCAACGTAAACAAATTCAATTTGGATATTTTACCGATACTTTGAACACTTTCAAAAACAGGATCCGTTTTGAACGAACCGACAACGACAATTTCTAATTCGTAATCTTTATTGTCCAGATTTAGTCCAAATTCCATGATATTCTTCAATTACATTTTCAATTCACTGATAATTTTGCACGAATTTGTCCAATTTATTGGAATATTGACAATCTAAATCGACGAGGACTAGATTTTCTAAAGTAGGATGCAAAATTCTTGCAATGTACTACTTTTACTTTCAAAATTTCATGTTTATTTCTAGATTTTTTCGATTTTTATTCGAATAAAACTTTTCTAGAGCTAATAGCAGGTTTCTGCATCAGCTAATCTTAAATTATTATGATCAATGATCTTTTTCTATCTGCAATCGCTTTTTATATTCTCTCATTTTAGAGAGTGCCACAGCAAAAAATACAACAGTCGGCAAATTAAAAAAAATTCAGGGTCATTACAGACGAATTGTGCAAAATTTCTAGTGTCCTCTTTTCGGCTTCACTAATCTCCTCCGGCCTTAATCAACAACTTCCTTTTTAAGCCCGCTACATCTCCTCGTCTCCACTTATCTCTTATCGATTTTGCACTTTCTTTAAAACTGAAGATCTTTGGAATAGAAACTGGCATCTACTAGAATAACATGACAAAATTGCAGTTATAAATAATAAGTGAAACTATTGATAGGAAAAATTGAAAACCAGAATTTTGTGAAAATTCAAAGCAAGAGAAAGTGAATTATACGGAAACTAAAGGTTACATTCCTGTAACTAGGATTTTTGCAAAATTACAATGTATGAGAAAACCATAATTTACATCACTTGCTTGAAGGTTCATTATTTGTAGATTTTTATCTATCCCAAATGTGATTTCCTTTAATTTCTCTAAACGTTTAAAACAAAGGAATCTATTAAATGATATGAATTAACAATAAGAAGCTTGAAAATTGTGGTTTTTAGTGATAGTCAATCGGGAAAGAAGTCAAAACAATGCGGGAGTAACCACAATTTCTCGATAAACCACCGATTCTAACTCTAACACTTTAAAATACTTACAATTTAACCTATTGTTCTATGTCTATTATTCGAGGAAAGTACATTTTTTAATTCAAATTATTTTAGATGATTCTACTAATAATTTAGAATTATAATCAGTTGATATTTTTAAAATTGCCGCCATTCTTAAACTGACAACGCTGTAAGAATGAACCCGTCATCTATCAGATAACCCTCCAGTGTACATCTTGAATATGAATATATCACATTAAAAATATAGGTGTAAGTTATTTCAACGTTTTATTATAAAATAAGATGATTATGTGATATTATATTTGAAAATATATCAAGTTGAATTTTATTTACCAAATTTGGTGATAATTTTATATTTGGCGCCACTGGTGGGCGATCTGTCATTATTGGCGCCATTTGTCATAACAAAGCAGTGGCTGCAAATTCACAATAAGCCTGAAATTAAATCAAATCTCCAATTATTCCAAAAAATTTAAAATTGGTTTAAAATTCGAGTATGTATGTATTTTTAAATAATTTATTGCGGAATTTACTGTATTTATGCAAATATTTTTATTGATTTTAGTGAATTTGTGCAATATCTGGCAATGCTGGTGTATAGATGTTAGGGACTTTTGAGTTATCAGGTTGTCGATTTCTAGTGCACGTTGTATCTTCGAATGGCGGCTTGTAATAACAAAAAACGACAATTATATAAACAATTAGTAAATGAATTATCAACAATTAATCTGTACGGAATTAATTAGCTTAAAATCCAGGTATATGACAATAGTAGATAGTAATTTATTAATCATAACCTCAATATCAAGATCTTTTGTAATTCGCAGATTAAGCAGAAATTATCGTAACCGTTTTTTTTGTTTATTACTCTGAAAAAATAAAAAAAATGAATTCTGATAATGATAACGATGATACAGTTTTTATAAGACAAGGTGTACCACCGAAAAATACATATAAAAGAACATTTCCACTACCCAGAAAACAATTCGATCGGGACCATTTGAACCATGTAAAGAGTGAATATTCACAAAATGGCAGTCCATCAGGCCGATACATGGAGAATAATCTACGTACGAATATGAAACGATATAGAAATCGCAATAATAATAACAACAATAGAAGACGCTTCAATAATTATCAACAACAGAATCATAGATCAGTACAGGATCGAATTCAAGCAATTCGCAATAATACAACACAGAATTCGAATCGTTTCATTGATGGTGTTATGAGTAAAGATCAAGAAGCCAAGACTAATTATAACAATAGTTTAGACGGTAGTAGTGATAGTATCGATATGAATTTGCAGTTTAACGTGACGAATTTCAAGAATGAGAAACGTGTGGATGAAGATATGAATATCGTTGCCGTCGATGATGACGATGATGAACAGATCGAGGATCCGGCTGATATAACCGTGCAAGTTAGGAACGATAAAGTACAGAAGAGTAGCAGCGATCAGGTGGAACGTTTCAAAATGATATTGGACGCGAAAGCTCAACTGGCCATAAAGAAAATCCAAAGTCGCAATAAGCAGAGACAAGTCATTTATCCGTATCCAGTAACTCCACATACAACCGGTTTAACAACACACGAACGGTTTTCCGTGTTGTAAAAGTTGGCAAGTATCAGAGTTTTGTCTATAAAGACTGCCGCCTTTCTTGTAAAACTAATGAAATAACCATAAAAATCTGATTAAGACATGTTTTGAGTCTCGGTTTTTTTTGTTCGCTTGTTAGATAAGTCTCATTTAGGTATAGGTAGTTTTACACATGTTTTTGTATTAACTAGTTTTATATTCCAGATTAAAATAAGAATTTTTGATAGGATAGTTCGTTTTGTTTAAAGTTTATTTTTTATAATTTAGTTTCTTCGAAAATTTGATAATAAACACTGTTCGTTATAGTTGCTGATTATTTATAAGATTTAATTTTGTTCTATTACACTACTATTATTTTGTAAATAGTGTTTCTTTTATTACAGATACAAATCGAGAATTATTGTTGGTTTAAATAAAATTGTAGATTTAAAATGTTCTTAAAATTTTTAGACATCGATTTTTGAATCTTCTAGGGGTCCGCTCCAAAAAATTGGAGAATTTTTCCATATCGTAAATTAGAATATACCTATAGACTTAAACGTCGCTTATCACAAACAAATTCGCGATTTTTTTAAGTAGCAACAATTCGAAATTTTGATAACCGTTGCTGGGTATTTATGGAAAGTACGTAAATACTGTTGTTAATCGAAAATTTTAAATTATAGCCGATTATAGGCGTTATTTTCGATTATATTTCAGCCTTGTGATTACTTGTTTTTCCAATATAAAAAATAAATTAGGCTAGCTCTCAAATTTCAGCCTGTCACGCCGATTTACAGCTGTCAATTGCAGAATGGGCCCTTGTAAATTCCAGACGCTACTATTTCGTTCCAGTTTCTAACATTCTCGGAATTCTAATCGTTTGGAGAAATGGCCCCTGAGATCGTCTCTTGTCGGCACCGGAAATACGGTATCGGAACAAATCTGTGCCTGTGTACGTGTACAAAAGTCGCATGGTAAGCAATACTGCCACTTCTCTATTTTGTCGCCTCTCTTATGGATGTTTTATTGATTTTTAACGATAAAACGGTGCAATTTAGTCGTAAGGAAGTCCATTAGAAGATTAACCGATCGTTGTGATCAACACTTCAAATTTGAGAAATACTCGAATCTGAAGCGGAATCTGTGGCAGTTGTCGGTGCAACACTTGAAGCTGCTGCAACAAATTAAACACAACGATTGTTCAAATCTCGAAAATTCTTCAGCTAGTGGCGTATAAACAGTTGCAGATATATTAGAGTTTTTAAAAAAATCATTTTGATAATTTAATCCAAATGCTGGCATTCAATTAAAGTTTAATTCGTCAATTTTGGCGATTTTTCTATCAATTTAAAAAAATTGGAGGTACAACTCTCGATTCCTTGCATGAAGTGTTGAATATCAATTCGAAGACTAGCTAGTGGCGCAGATCTATAATTTCATTTAGGAAATTTTAGAACTCAAACTTTACATTCAATTAAAGTTTGAAGTCATCAATTTACGAAAATTGGAGACCTAATCAAGCAAACTCTCGACTTCTTGGGTGAATCTCAATTTGGAAACAATAAGATGACTTTTTATAGACTCACAAACTAAAAACATACGGCAATTAGTACCCAGTCTTGTTGAATGCAGAAAACTATAACAAGGAATTCCGATAGTTTTAACTCCCAGCCATTTTGGCCCATATTTTATGGGTTCTTCACTTAAAATAATTGTCGGACTGTTAGAAACAGGTGTGTAGGCGAGATTATAACTATTGGGAAGCAGTCGAAGAACTCCCATTGGTTTTATCGCACATTAAAAGCATATGGTAGTCGTAAAAACTCAATCACTATAAGATTGGAAAAAGTTTAAAGGAGCTTGTTCGAGAGAAGACAAACTTTACTAATCAATTTTAATTAAAAGACAGTTCCTAGAAAGTTTCTGCTTTATCGAGGGGCTTTAATCCACTGGAAAGGTAGTTTTTTTAATATAAGCGTCATATGAAGGGTGTCCAGATTATACTTCAATTAGCTACAAGATCATATTTGTTAGATAATTATAGATAATGTTATACTATTAAATGTTTTTTAACTACTTTGCTTTGTAATTATGAGAGAGCTATTTTCAAAATTATATTCATTAAAATTTTTAGATATAGAAATATCTCAGGAAATTAATCATTTATTGATTCAGTCTACATTGTTATGTTTCAATAAAACTTTATTAACGACGATCAATTGGCCGAACTATAAATAAAATACGGAAAACTGCCTAATAATGGTAATTTTTGTTTCGTAGTTTTTTAACCAATTAGATAAAATTATTAATAACAACGGAATTTTTTCCATTTCAACAACACGATTGTTGCATTCGTTCCACTTGAAAACTTCATTGAAAAACTATTATATCGAAAAAATTCCCATCAATTAGAAGTATAAACCACTAGAGCATGTGGCAAAAAGTCAATAGAAGATAATCGAATTGGAATCCTTGAGCGTCAATGTAAAATAACTAAAAAATAATCCACGTCCTTGTCGAGTCGTTCGATTTGAACATTCAGCGAAATTCTTGAGACATTTTCCAGTTATTTTCGAATCGAAAACGTTTGGACACCGTTTCTAGCGAAATTGTGGCGCCTATCTCCTTGTAGATGTCCAATTTTGCTATTGTCCTCCGTTATTGTCCTGTTCCTGTGGCGTTTGCGCAATCCTCTAAAACATTTGAGTCTACAAAAGGGAAATTGATGATAATGTAGCGTATAAAAGGTAACGAATAGTCGTCGTTTAACGACGACCACGACGCCACAACAACGACGACGTCAATCGCAAATTACAATTGTTAGATAAAAATTTGGGTTGGTGTTATTGTTTTATTAATCATTTGTGCTTAATATGCTAGAACCAGAGTGTGTATGTGTGCATGATGACGTTGGTTTTGATAAACTTTTGATATTGGAATTATTTAATTGGAATTATTGCGTTGATTTCGTGTATGTATTGAATGAATGATACTCCCGGTAATCCTACAAAGACTCCAATTAGACCCAAACAACTCTTATCATAGTTGATTATAATTTCCAGTTGAAAGTAAGAACATTTTATTTAATCTCATTTATTTATTTACAATCTTCATATTTGTTGTTTATTCAATAATTAACGCTATCTCTGGGGAATTATCCAAAGTTGGTCACTATTAACATAAATAATAGCCACGAAAAACGATTTTTATTATCGTTCATTAGTTTTTTTATTATAATTTAATTATATTGTATTGTTATAAAATGAACACGTGCGTCTTTAATATTTATTTTATTTTATTTTGCATCATAATTACTTTATCAAATAGGATCTAATCTCATCTTAATCATCTGCGTTAATAAAAGCCGAAATCTAATTATTCTAACAATCTGTTTAACACTCCATAATTGAACAGTAAGCTCTTTTAAACGTTACAATTAGATCGAATTACATGTGTTCATAATTCTAATTTATTGTGTGCGCCTGTATTATTGACGGTTTGTATGCTTATCAAATTTATAACCATACAATAAAAGAATCGGTCATAAACTACAATTAATGATCAAACCACTATTGAGGATAAATTCTCAAAAAATCCTTGAAATAAGTTTGTCAACCTGTTGTTCGTCTGAATCGTCAATTTTGAAACTTCCGTACAACTGGGTGCATTTCAAACCAGACGGTTGTGTGGCTGTGTAAACCAGGCTAAAGGACAGGTTTTCATAATATGGCGCGTTTAGTGCAGGTCACAATTTCGAAAGGAAAATGTCCCATCAAAAATAGTGGGTAACATTTACAAGTTTGTTCCGATCACTCTACATCTTTTTTCGGAAGTCCGGTTTACACAACCAAAAAAGAGTCGTTCGCTTTGAAATGCACCCAGCTGTACATACCGTACCGGCAATTTAAAGTAGAAACACTGAAAGTTATTCCTTTACCTTGTTCGTTCGTTTTAAAAATGCATTCGTGTAATAGAATGAAACTCAATTGTTTATTGATAAAAAACAAGCTATAATTATGTTCTATCACGGGGTATCTCCAGATAAGAAAATTCCACGGAATCAGTTACGAGTATTAATTAGGAAAGCGTGTCGATGAAACTAATCAATTTTTCTAAATTATAGTTTTGATTTGTTTACCGTTCAAATTCTCCTGATAACCTCTATCATATCATTTGTTCCAATACTATTGTTTTTCCAACGATTGTTCTAAATTCATTTAGAACAATAATGATAAGCACTAAGGTTTTTTAGCGTGATACTGATGAGAACAGATTTGAACGGACTATTGTTTTGTTCAAATTCCCATTGAAATCCCCATTTGTTCGGTTGAATAGGGCCACAATTATTTAGTCCTGTTTACTATTTGTAACTGATAAGGCAACAATGTTCTATTGTTTGTTTAATTTCCAAAAAATTTAATTTAATCGGCTCTTTATTCTATCGTAAATTACTTCCTTTCGGTAGATTTTGTAATTTATTTTTACGCTTTTATATTTAAGGCTTAATTGTAAGCCCCCAATCTATTGTTGTCTGATCTCTAGTCCCGAAATTGGGGCATATAAACGGCGCTATTTTCCCACAATTTTCCATTTTCCATACGCGTGACGAATGGACGTAACGGAAATTACAATTTTCGTGTGTGAACTATGAAAATTTAATAAGAATCGTATTTTCTGTTGGAAAATTCATCGATTTTGTTAATATTTAAACGTTTTGTTTTATATTCAACCTTGAGTTTTATTATTGTGATGATAATCTTGTGGTAAAAATAAAACTTTTCCGTTTTTTTTCTAGTTCGTTGTACTATATTTTTTTAAATAATTTGTTGACACGCCGATAAAATGGACGAAGAACAAAAACACGGGACATTACCCCAGATCCAACCATTAAAAGTTTATAAATATCGCTGGTTGATTTTGGGCCTTTTCGTCTTATTTTCCGCATCGAATGCAATGCAATGGATACAATATTCGATCATTGCTGATGTTATCGTTAAATATTACGGCGTTTCAAGTACATGGATCGATTGGACTTCAATGATCTACATGATACTCTACATTCCATTCATTTTCCCAGGCAGCTACCTTTTGGATAAACTCGTAAGTTTGCTTGCAATTCAAGTAATTCTGAGTGAATCAAAATGCGATTGAAGGGTCTACGATGGGCGATTCTGATTGGCATGGTTGGTACGTGTGCGGGTGCTTGGATTAAGGTCGGTTCTGTAGCACCCGATCGTTTCTGGGTCGGTTTTTTCGGACAAAGTATAGTTGCTTTATCGCAAGTGTTCGTTCTGTCTGTGCCAGCTCGATTAGCAGCCGTGTGGTTTGGATCCAATCAAGTATCTTCAGCGTGCAGTATTGGAGTGTTTGGTAATCAGGTAAAATTACCCAATTTCAAGTATTAGTCACTTCAATAAAACTTTATTGGGTTGTTTATTATATAATATGGTAATTTTCTCATATTGTTCAAGTGTCGGCGATATTTATATTAATATATCCGCCCGAAACCCTAATGTTTATCGTAATATACTGGAGACACTCTAAATATACCGCGTGTTCCACTTAAATAGTCCTAGCTATGATTTAAGCGTTTATAGAAGGGTTTTCGAGATCATTTTCCAAACTTTGACCGCTAGCTCATCGGAAAGTTGTTTTGTTTTAGAAAAAGTAGCGATTTTTGATTACGCTTTATTTGCATTTTTCCGCATTGCAGTCTAAAATGAACGCGAAACATTTTTATCCACGCCACAATAAAATGACGAATTCGCTAGATGGTTCAAAGTTTGCTCAAATGATCTACATCGAGTACCCTATAATTCTCATCAAACACTAGGTGTTACTATAGGAGCTAGGACCATTTACGTGAAGTAATTCCATCGATTTACTGATCTCTTTTCAGTTAGGAATCGCTGTCGGTTTCCTCATACCGCCAACAATGACCAGTGGCAGTACCACGGACAATGAAATAAAATCTGACCTATTCCTGATGTTCTTGTCGGTGGCGATTTTTACATCTATTCTTCTCGTTTTGATCCTCTTCTGTAAGTTATAAAATTGAATCAGTCGACATCTGTTAATGATAATTGAAGTTTTTAAAAACGAACCACCCACACCGCCCTCATACGCTCAAGTCCAACAAGAAAACGAAGACTCGGCAAGCTTCTTTCAATCACTCAAAAACCTATTGGGCAATAAGGCTTATTTGTTGTTATTAGTAGCTTATGGGATTAATGTCGGTATTTTCTATGCAATTTCGACGTTGTTGAATCAAATTATCCTCCAATATTATCCGGTAATTATCGTAAATATTTATTTGAAGATTATTAAAACGAAATCGAATGTTTCTAAAAATAGGATGGTGCCGAAGATGCCGGCCGGATTGGTGTTGTAATCGTCGTTGCAGGAATGCTTGGATCTGTTGTTTGTGGAATTGTTCTCGATAAATATCACCGGTTTAAGTAAATTTCCATAAATGTTTAAGTCGTTTAGTCAAATTTGTGTAATTTTAGGGAAACTACACTGGCTGTTTATGCGTTCTCTTTAGTTGGAATGGTGATTTTCACATTCACCCTCGCCAAAGGCATAGCTGTGGTTTATTTTGTTTCAGCTCTACTTGGGTAATTTCAAAAAAACTAGCTTTTTTTATAATTTATTCGAAATTTCTCTATTTTCAGTTTCTTTATGACGGGATTGTTGCCAGTCGGCTTTGAATTAGCAGCCGAATTAACGTACCCCGAGCCCGAGGGCACATCAGCTGGTCTATTGAACGCCGCCTCGCAGGTTTTCGGTGTCGCATTCACCAGTATTTATGCGGTTATATTCAACAATTTGAACGATCTATGGGCGAATTCAATTATGTCAATAATGCTACTAATTGGCGCAATTTTAACAACTCTGATACGATCTGATATGAAACGACAGGCGGCCCAAATTGGAAAATAATTCGGAAACAGTTCGATTTTAATGTCTAGTCGTCATCAATGTTTTAGATTTTATCATCGACAATAGTTTTGAGATTTGCTCAATTTCTCAGTCGAAATTTCACGTAGATTTATCTAAATTAGGGATTATTGATATTATGACGTTGTCTGTTCTAATTTATAGAAAATAATAGTCTTCTCACTCGAGTGGTGTAAATTAGAATGGATAACGTGCAAGACAGCGAAAATTAATCAGAACCAGACAATAATCATTAGAGAAATTCTATTTATTGAATGTGATTGATACAAGGAAGCCATACCTAAAGTTGTATTAATAGAGGACTCGTTTATTCTTTTGTAAACAAGAATTGGGTCCGGTTGCTCAACTGAAGTTACAAATAACACTAAAATTGACGTAGTGGCTACTGAACCTAAATTAAATTTAAAAAAAATGCACAAAAGGCGCAATTTTCCTGTCATTCCGTTTATCGAAGGACCAAAACTTTTAAAATCGCTCAACTCATGGTATGGCTTCTAATTAATGTTATTTGTTGTATAGATAGTAAGTTGAAATAATTGTGATAGAAATTGTGGTATTTTTAGACAATATTTGGGATATATCACCTGTAATAATAAATTAGGAATTTTGTTTAATTTATTGAGGAATATTTGTAATATTCAACAATATTTTGTATAGAAGAATAGCACCTGTTAAACCAAATCACCTCAAAACATTTATTTTCAAAAATTCCACTTTATAGATTGAATTATTTTTCTACAGAATTGCAAAATGTGCTCAATTTTATTACATTTATTGTTATTTTAGACTAGGGCGGTTTATCAAGGGGGGGCAATTTAGAATTCCTGTTATTACAAAAATCAGAAATTTTCAAGGGGTGCTACAATTTTACCCTGTAGCTTTCGCCCAATTGTCCCTATAATTATTTGTTAATTTGTGCTTGTACATTTTAATTGTAGATTTTATAATTTATTAATATTCGAATTATTTAACAAAGTGTAGAATATAGGCAATTAACAATACATATAAAAGGCGCGCTTTTTAAAACTACAATTCCATTAGATTGTGATATTTAGATGAAACTAGAATATTAACAGATATAGCACTTCAAATTCTCGAGTGTATTGTAAATATTCGATTGGAAATCACAGGATCCATGGTCAATACACCGGGTTTGCTGAAACACTCTATTGTGCATTTTATGACAATAATATTGCTTGATATCAATGTTAAATATTTTGAAATAAACGTTCAACAATTTATTTGTTTTTATAGAATCTGATTGTGTGAGAAAATCGTGATAAATTGCTCCTATTGTTGTCTTATCTTCTCCAACACTTCCGTCCGGGAAATATTCTAATTTTTTCCTCATTTTTAGCAAATGGTGTGTAATTCCTGTTGGCGTATCAACTGTATTTTCTATAATTGTTAAAATAGAAATGTTATCGGTGTGTTTAAATATCTGACCCATAAACCGCTTTATTGCGTTCATATCATATCTAGGGTATGTATTATGAAAAATCCTGTAAACATTCCATGTTTTATCCTATTAATAAAACGTTATGTATAGTTTGAAAGTCCCCTCCTTGTTGTTGAGCAGATATCCGCGAAATGTATCGACCGACCACGAACATTCTTTATACACTTGATTCAAATTGTACAAACTTTATTCAAGTCTACTAGAGGTAGAAAAGTGTGAATTAAAGTGAGAGTGACTACCCTTAAAAATCCGTTGTATAGAAAAACCAACCCCCTAAAAACGAAATAGTGCAAATATGGCGTCGTTGATCACAGTGCGTTTAGATAAGGGCAGTTCACCAAATTTAGGATTTCGATTGCAGGGCGGCAAGGATTTCGGCACACCATTGGTCGTACAAAAGGTGAGATCAACAATATCGTCATCATTTTCAGCAGGATCATCGCTAAAATATTCGACACAAATCGAATTTTTTATCGCCGTTTAATCATTGATTAATCTGGAATTGGATTTGCGGGGGCGTTTCGGTATTTCGTAAATTTTCCAAAATTACTGCAATTTGATCTACTTACATAAATGCGTAATTTTAGATTTTATATTTATAGAATTTGCGAAAATGTCGCCAACTATTCGATTTTACAAATAAAATTGCTGTTATTAATCATATTAACGACTAATTTTATCGATAATTGATGGTTAATTGAAAATTATGATAGGATTATCGGATTTTTATGTAAATTTCATCGCCTCTTCCTCCGGCACTTTCGTTTACAATTTTTGCCAAACTACGCTGATACGGACGATTATCTGTAAAAATTACACGTTGATTAAATATTGCAAAATTGAATGTCATGTTTTTATTTTTATTATGATTGTAATGTAAATATTAAAGACAAGAATTGTGGATATTTTCGTAAAAATTCAGTCTGGTCGCACATGTTTACCGATTCAATCAAAGCTCTCTTTCATCGCGTCCACCATACAAATGGAACTAATTAAAAATAACCCTATACAGATTCTGTTATTTGTTGTGTGTGTTTATATTATCTGACCCTGCAAATAGAGTTTTCCAGAACACGATTTCTAAATAGGCCTTTGGAAATAATAAAGCGACTGAAATAAAATTGGTCAATAAATACAGGACAAATTGGGTCAACTGGTTTGATTTAGAGCAAAAGTGCACCACAAGTGCTGAAATTATTATTTTTTAAACGATTATGTAACAATTGCGAAATGTAATAGAATCAAAACAAAAATTAGCGTTTTATTGTAGTTTATGAGGCTAATTAATAGCGCAAAGTGCAAAATTAATTGGTTTATTGTTGGGAGCGCGTGCTCGTTCCTACGACGTTGAATTATCGACGACAAATCCCAAATGTTTATTTATATAATAGCGTTAAATAAATATTTGGTTAAATTGGGTGAAATTTGATAATGGCCCCGCCTAATCGCAACAGTTGGCGATATAAATTTTCGGTTGTTTTGTCAGTTTGGCCGCGTCAATGTGCAAAATCCCGACGCCAGCCGTCCATCTCCCAGCGTCGCCGTCTCTTCAGACGTATCGCCTATTTATAAAACCGAGACGTTTCAAAACTGCTACTGTTTAGCTTAATTTCAAGTGCCGTGTGCACAAGTTCCCAACTAGCCGTTGGCTATCCCGACACACTTCCATACTGTGTTGGTAAAAAAAAATCGGGACGCAAAAAAACGAGTAGTAGAGTGAGGAGAAATAGCCGATTTGCCCGTTCTAAATTTGAATTTTGGCCAACGAAAACAACGCCACCCACACGACTAATGACCGGATGGTGGTGTAATTTGAGCGCATCGAAATTCTGGGGTTGAATTTCGGCCGAATTTTCTCGATAATAGAACATTATCGGCGATTTCACCGTAGTCTATAATCGCACGACCGCAAACTGTTTCTAAATATAAGCCAGATGCGATGTCAGGAAATTCGCATTTTTTCGTATTCTTTCCAAGTAGTCGCTGTGATTCTTCGATCAAAACGGATACCGCAAGAATCAACAAGCGTGCCCTTGTCGGGGGGTTTCCGGTGAAATTGATTTTCGCAAATTTAGAAGAATTTGCGAAAATATCGCGACTATTTGAACGAGTGCAGGTGGTTGAACAACCGGGATACTGGTCTATTTACGCGTTTATTACCAATTCCAACAACATCAGCCCATTGGCTATTATAAATTTTATATTTATTGTTAAATAGAACCAAATTAAACCATATATGTACGGATTCAATCAGTTGTTGGAGATTATATTGCAGACATTTCGCATCTCCAGACCGTGGAGAATCAATGAGAATTAATCGTTCTTGGACGTTTTCGTTTTGTTCAATATTGAATTATTGGTGTCTAAGAATAAGTATTTCTGCACCAATTGCTTATCGCAAAAGGAGAATTAATTTAAGATCGGATGGCACAGGCCAAATGGATGACGTTTTACGTATTGGATTGTATTGAGAGGACGTCACCAACTGTGGTGGATATCATCTCCAAACATTTTAAAAATAGACATTTCATCGGCACAACAACAAATTAAATATGCTGTTTGTGCCTACAATAATAACAACACGTTGTCCATTTTTTTAACTCTGCATATATTCAAAATGCAATTCGACAAACTACAGGAAATTCTAGTCTATCGTTCGAATTTCGGTTATGAATTAATTAAAATCGACTCATGAGGCTTTACTGTCTGGAATGTGGCGCATAAACTTGCATCTTGGCAGTTTTATTTGCAAATATTGCGAAGGTAAATCGGTTTGTCCACAAGGTCCAGCAAAAGGAGTACACCGACTCGAAAACAGACAGTAAATTTCCGACATGAAACGCGAAGACATACTTTGAACTTGTTCCAATTCGAATTTATTTGCTTTATTATTAGTTTGTCTTATCTTAGACGATGTTCTTGAAACTCATCCGACTCTTTTACGTGCAAGCATCACGTCAAATTCATCCAACAATAAAAACAAAACCGATCTAATTTATTCGATTTTCGTTGATAATTGCGATAGCTCCACCGCTCTACCTTGAAAAACATAAAATTCGCGATAAGTTATCTGCAATTTTTCGCTGATGCATGACACTTCAAGGCGAATTCTGCATCGCGTAATTATTAAAAAATGCATTGTTTCAGTACACAAAGTCGCGTGTTTACAAAAAGTAAAAATAAGACGTCGAGTTATTGAACAAATTACTCATCGGACTAGCCTGTTCAAATAATATTTGTGTTACTTTTTTTAAATAAAGCTGAGTAATTGCATTATCGTTTTCACCAAAAATGGATAATCGGCGAAGATATGACTAATTTAGAACACGTGTTTAAAGATCAATGCTTTATTGATGGTTGGTGCATCCTCATTTTGTTCGAAAATTTTCCCAGTATGTCTCATCGGTAGGTTTATCGCTCTATTATCTATTTTGCATTTATCAGAACTTTATAGTTTTGAAAACTACTCGAACTTTAGTAGTACAATTTTTAATACTTCGTCTCTAAATTAATTGCAATGATTCTCAGTTGATTTTCTTTACTTTTGGAGGATCAACTCTAACTCCCAACTTCTCGATTGAACTCGAAAATGGTCAAAAATTGGGGTTGATTAATGTCGACTTCTCGCAATTTACCACATTTGTTCATTGATAATTAAATTGCTAATTCATTGTTGATACCTAATTAGTTTTATGGCTTCATTTTTATGGTCAAACGGCCATTCATGCTGCACTTTATCGAAATGCACACGTATTATTTTGATGATGATGACTCTACAAATGTTGCATAATTTCTGCTTATTTGCAGATTGTCTATTTATTGTCTTAATTAATTACAATGTTTATTACTAAGAATCCAAATATGCCGTTTCTATTTCATTAAAATTGCGCAATCCTATTAAATTGCACAAAATCATCTTCAATATTCTTAAAAATTGTCCTGTTTTAAGGTCAATGGTGGTAGTCCAGCTGAACGGGCTGGCCTTCTAGCTGGCGATTCAGTTATCAAAATCAATACAACAGATGTGTTCAATTTGCGGCACAAGGATGCCCAAGATGTCATAGTACGGGCTGGGCCTAGTTTCGAAATTACTGTCCAAAGGTAAATTATAATTAGCAAAAAACAAACAAAGTCATCACAGCCTTGATTACTAAGTTTGTACCGAAAAATCTTATTTATAGGGGCGGATCAACTTGGAAACCAACAGTCACACCGATAGGCTCATATCAAACAGCGCCTTCAATACAAAACGTTGTACCAGTTACGAAAACTTCATTAGCTGCTGCTAAAAAAGAGAATATCGGTAGTATTGGTACTGGTCATAATCTTTCAGCTAAGCCTTTCAGCCCACAGGTGAGTTATTTTATTTATTTACGATCAAAATTTTATTGTTTCCTGTTTAGTTGAATGGTACTGTAAACGGTGGCCCAAAACTCGTCAATAACCAATACAATTCACCATTGAAACTTTATTCAGAAGAGAGTATAGCTGAGACGTTGTCAGCACAGACAGAAGTCCTTTCGACAGGAGCCTTAGGGTGAGTTTCTAGAATTGATAGGAAGATGTAGTGCCAATTTCTCGAAAATAGATCATTGTTACCTAACGTGTTGTTTTTTTCATATTTGGAACACTACCAAAAATTCTCACGATTGTTTAACGACTTACTAATCCAATTTGGTTGATTTCCAGTGTTAATTTCAAGAAGAACGAGAAAAACTACGATGCAACTAATAGTGCCGTCTATCGTATGCTACAAGAAGCCGAAAAAGAGCCAAAAACACCAGAAGCAGGTAATGCGACTTTTTTAATTTTGTACCAGAATTTGTTGTTTGTTGTTAATTTTGATAAATTGTAAAAATGTTGTGAATTGTTGTTCGTAATTGCGTTATCCAGAACCAGATTCAGGTGTAGTGACGGCCCCATTGGGAGTAGCCGGTTTGCGACATGTTAGCGCACCAGAAAACAAACCGACACCACCAACACCACAGTTGCCACCAGGCCAAAATATTTGCGCCGATTGTGAACGGTTGATTGTGTAAGTATAAGTGTGTCTTCCATTGCAGGCTGATTTTTCGACATTTTCCCAATGTGGGTGAACTTTTTGCTTTGGACAAATTCAACGAAATTGTTGTTGTTCAAAAATAGCCTTTTTGACAATTTCGTTTTTCTTTTCTCGGTCCAGTAAGTCCAACTACCAATTTTTACGCTACACATAGTCACGCCATTGGTGGTCGTAATAATAAAGCACTATCACCAACACCGTTGAGGTCTAGCGTAGACGATCGATCGAATAGTCGACAATCTACTGGTAATCCCTCAGATCGAGAGGGTGGTGTTACTATATGCACCGATTGTGAACGGGTGATTGTGTAAGTCTTGATGTTGGATCGATGTTGTCTCTCTACCTAGACCCGATGGACTTCTTATTGTCTTTTTCATATGTCTGCATGAATTCCATCTTCTTAGTAGTCTCTAAATTTTGAAATTTCAGTACCTTTTACTAATTTATTTTAACAAACAAATTAAACAAAATTTAAAAATACAATCGTTTTTTTGCAGCGGAGTATTTGTACGAATCAAAGACAAAAACCTACACGTAGAGTGTTTCAAGTGTTCGACGTGCGGTACTTCACTAAAGAACGTAGGGTGAGTACTCCAATTGCCAAAAATCACCGAATTTTAATTGGTAAATATCCACAGTTACTACAATATCAACAACAAATTATACTGTGACGTACACGCAAAATTAGCTGCTATAAGTAATCGTCCAGCATCAAATTTAGTACCAGTAACAGTACCTCCGTAAGTCTAAAATCAATTGGAGTTTCTGTAATTATTGGTAGTGATTTTCAGTGGTGGAAAAGTTCCAGCTGGTACCATTTCAGCAGCTTTAGCGTCCCATCCTTTACCGACACCATCACCGTTATCGCCTAAAACAAACATAGCCCAACCTTTCCAGGTACGTTATCTATCGAATAAAAGAATTGATTGTTTGTGTTTATCCTGTTGCATGCTATTAACTCAATTTTAGCAACAAACTACCGATGAAGATTTACCATCGTTACAAAATCTAAACTTGACTAATGAAACTAATAATTTTGATAATAACAAAAATAATGAAATAATAAAAACGACACCACAACCGTTTACGAAATTTTTAAGTAAGGTAAGATTTTGAAACTAACTGCTTGTCATTTTATGATTTCTTTGGTGTTAAATTAAAAAATTTTTGGTTTATAGGCTGGTAATTATTCACCAAAACCATTTTCAAGTGTTAGTGCGCCAGTGCCAACACCAAATTACAACACTTTACCAAAAGCAGCTCCATTATCGCCCGTAGCTTCAGCACCGGCACCATCTTTTAGTCCCGCATCATCTACAGCAGGTAAATTTTTGAAAAAACTCCCTTCTATCCTTTTCACCAATCTGTTTCGTACAATCTTTTGAATTTCTTCTTATGTACAATTAGGACGAATCTCTTCAGTTAAACCGGGTGGTTCGATATTTAGAGGTACAAAAGTGTGATAGCTTCTAAAATTTTACACTTGCTGGCACAATTTTTTTAGAATAAAAATAAATTCAAATAGTATAACATTGATAGTTTTAGAATAGTATCAAGAAAGCTCCCTGTTTTCTGTTAATTTGATTTCTATTGAATCTATCATTTGATTTTTACTTATTATGATTTTTCTTTCACCTGTCTTTTTCCAGATCATAATCGAAAGCCTCGACCGTTTTCCTTAGCATAATTCAGCCTTGACTAATAAAGCTTAATTTGGCAACTTTTGGACAATTGAAATTATTGGATTTTTAAATTAGTAAAGCCCTAAATTTCTAAATTTGCAATAATGCATCATTCCTCTCCATTAATTTCATTTGTTCCAAACGTCACTAACTTTTTTTTAATATTTTGGAAATTCCCAAATCATAAAACGAGAGTTTTCTTGATTGATTTATTTTTTGAGCGTTATACAAGTTTTTCAAATTTCTCTTCTGCTTCACGCTATTAATGCTTCTTATTTTCTTTTCTTTGACGTCTGTTTCTCTACCTTTGTTGGTCAATGTTGCTTTGCTTTAACGTTTTCTCGGTCGTTGTTTGTTTAATATTTAGAAAAAAATCGTAGTGTGAATATTGTGTGGCCGCCTCCCCCTGAAGAATCCGACATACCTACTGCTTCTCCTCTTTACTTTCCACCACCATCACAAGTGAAAATTAAACCAAAAAAACTCGAAGTTGACGAAAATTATTGTGAGGAATTAGAGGAAATTGATAAAATGGCCATGTATCAAACGCCAAAAATGTCGTTGTATTCTGAAGAGTTCTATGAGACATCTGAAGATCGGAGAAGTGCTGTTGAGTGCGCTGAGACAATTTCGGAAACTTTAAAAACACAAAAGTTAGTAGAGAATGTATTGAAAGGACAACCGCGATCTTCATCACCACCACCAATCGATCGAGATATTAAAGTTTCTGAAATAAAATTTCATGAAACTAAACAGGAGATCAAAGAAGAATCATTTAAACAATCTTCGGTTATTGAGCAAAAACAAGAAACAACAGAATTGAGGAGACCAGTTGATTATACACCAAATACAATTGAATGTCAACTAAAGGCTCAAATTGAAAATGCAGTACCAAAACAATGGGAATCTCAAATGGTGCAAGCTCTAAAAACTGTACCTGGCAGTCCACCAAATGATCCATTTGCTCGAATACCATCCAAACACTCATCTACTCCTTTAGCATCGGCATTATCTGTAGCCCCAAGTGAACCATTTAATCCGCTCCCACCATTGGGTAAAAGTACAGTAGAACCAGTACCATTACCTGAAGAAACTGAACCGTATTTTCCACCAGAACACCCAATATTGATTGAATCTGCTGAACCAAAAGCACAAAAACGTGATAGTCAGTTTGTTTCGGCATTAAGAACAGCACCCGAACGTCCTTTTACACCAACTGGTGCTAATCCTGGTCCTAAAAAGAAGAAGGACCCGTTAGCCGATTATTTTAAAGATTTACCAAAACCTGAACGTACATTAACTATGCGTGATGCACTAACGACAGCTTCAGACCGTCCATATACTCCTATAATTGAAACTATTGAAACTGAAACGAACAAAGGGAATGTTGAAAGTAAGGAAATGGGTGAAAATATTACACTTGGCCCAAAACCTGTTCGGGCTAAGGCTATTAGAGATACGATGCCTATAGCTGAACAGAAACCTCCTGAACCTCCAAGTTATCCTTGGAGATTCCAAGAGCGGATTGAAACTAAAACTGATGTAACTGAAGAGCAGAAAGTTGTTGATGTTCAGAAATCTACAACAGTTACTGAACAGAAAGAACAAACAGTTCAGTCAAATGTAAAAGTGGAGGAGCAACCGATTCAGGGACTTTATCCATTATTTAAAGGTTTCAGTTGCTCATTCGATACTACAACTGAACATTCTCATTTTAACGTTGAAGTTTCAACATCACCTCCAGTACCAAATTTGGAGAGATTAACTCCTGTGGCACAACCAGCTAAAGAAACTGTGAAAACTGAAACTAAAGTTGTTGAACGTTCTGAAACTGTATCTAAAGAGAGTAAGGAAAAGAAAGTTGTTGAAAAACAAGCGGAAAATGTGATTTTGATAAAGCCATTACCATTAACTGCTGGTTTACACAAACCTGAGACACTTCCACAATATCAAAAAAATATTTCCGATAATGCTGAAGCGGAATTATTGATGATGAAGAAGAAAGAAGAGGCAGCTCTACGACATAAAGAAGAAGCAGCATTACGAATTCAAAAAGAGAAAATCGAAATGCAAGCTCAAACTAAAATTCAAGCTAAACCCACAATCACAGTTGAACCTAGTGAGAATACCCGAGAGCCACCACGAGAAAATGTACTGAAGAAACCGATAATAACAGTCCAACCAGGCGATAATACTCTGAGAGTTGAACAGAGTTTCAAACCAGTTCGTGAAGATCGTCCGCCAAAAACATCGTTTTCACCTAGACCAGGCTCAATAACACCAAGTTTGATCAATAAAGCTCCCCCAGTTATTCCATATTATCAAGCTAATTTAGTTGCACAACAGTATATGGCACCTCCTGCGAATATTTTCGATCCAACAAGTCCTGCAACTTCCCGATCACCTAGTCCTCATCCCGATTATAGACCTGCATCACCGTTCAAAACCAGCCGTACTGAAAGACCAAAATCACCAGCAGCTGGACCGCCTCCAAATCCTTTGAGATCGCATCAGCCTCCGCCTAGGCCGCAGGATGTTCGTATTGAAGCTGCTAAAAAGAATGTTGAGACTTTTATACCACAACATCAGAGTCGAATGCGTTACGAATCCGGTGCATTCGAGAATGTCCAACAATATGAACAGACAAACGTTTGTCCCCGAGAAGTTAAAGAGGAAGAATGTTGCAAAAAAAAGGTAAGCTGCCTAGGGAAGGCTTGTTGTCCAGAAGTTGGAGGTACTTGCTCTGTTGTGTCAAATAAACAAATAGCAAATGCTGCAAGTTTCCAGAAAATGTCTCAAAGAACTCAAGAAGCCGATATTTCAATGTCTGTTGCTCAATATGCTCATTTAGAACACCAAGAGCAGTCTAGTCAAAAACATTCACAAAGTATTGAACGATCGAAAGATGGTACCGTGCAGATACAACGTAAAAAGACCGTTACTGAGGAATTTGAACACTCTCGAAAGGCCCAAATGATGGAAATTGAGAAAAACGTAACGAAAACCAAAACTTATCCATCTACTAGCGTCAAAATGGAAGCTATTGAAGAACGTGCACAACAAAGTGTTGGTGGTGGCGTCCATATAACAAATCCTCAACCATTGGCTCCATCATTCTTACAACCTAAAGTTGAATCTAAACCACAAAGATCTGCTCCTTTAACAGAACCACGTCCTTTAATTGTTGAAGAACAAACTAAACCTGCTGCTTCATTTAAGCACGTCCCGGCTCCCTCGGAAATTGCTCCAATTAGACATGTGCAAGCTCCTTCGAATAATAAACAAAAACCTAGTGGAAATCAATCCAATATTCCCGTTCCTAATACAGGTACTGGTGGTGGTCGTCAAGCTGGTGCTGTTGGGGTAGCTCCAAAACGTGGCAGGGGTGTGCTAAATGCTGCTGCTCTTGCTGGTACCAGAGTCCCACTTTGTGCACATTGTCACAATCACATCAGGTATCTAAAATGGGTGGTTTCTCGTGTTCCTGTCATCTATTTCGCTTCTTAATCCTAATCAATACTAATTGGTACTAGTTTTTTTGTTTTTTTTTTGAATTATAGAGCATGATCGCGTGATAAATAACGAGAATCAGAAACTAAAACGTACTGAAATCTGTTTGCAAATCGGTAAAGAACCCAATAAGACACCTACAGTTCCAGTTTTTAGTCAAGTTAATATAACAATCCCATCAAATTCCCCTCAATTAGACTCGAAAGGTTCATCTCCACGATCGGATCATTCTTCATATTCTTCTTCTTCCTCGTCCAAAAATCATCAACAAATTGGTGACAATCCTGAAGAGTCTTTGACCCAATCATCACACAATTCCTCTGCCATGTACTCTGAAGTTACCAGAAATAACCAAATACCAAAATTCGATAGTTCCTTGAATAATTTACCTGACAATTTAACATTTGCAAACAATAAGGAAACACTAACAACTAAAAATGAAGATGTTCCCGATTACGGTAAGACTCCTGTGTGTTGTCATTGTAATAGCGAAATAATCAGGTAACCAAAAAATTATCAAAATAGATCAGTTAAGCTAACGTTGATTTATTTCTAATGCGTCCCAGAGGACCTTTTATTACGGCATTGGGTAAAATCTGGTGTCCGGAACATTTCATTTGCGCTACACCATCATGCCGTCGTCCCTTACAAGATCTTGGTTTTGTTGAAGAACGTGGCCAATTGTATTGTGAATATTGCTTCGAACAATATTTGGCACCGGCATGCTCGAAATGCGGTGCCAAAATCAAAGGCGATTGTTTGAAAGCAATTGGAAAGAATTTCCATCCTGAATGCTTCAATTGCGTCTATTGTGGGAAATTATTTGGAAATTCGCCGTTCTTCTTGGAAGATGGCAATCCGTATTGTGAAGCTGGTACGAGTTTGTTCGTTTCAAACAATTACAAATTATTAATTTTGATTTTTTTGCTAAAGATTGGAACGAATTGTTCACCACCAAATGCTTCGCTTGTGGTTTCCCTGTCGAGGCTGGCGATCGTTGGGTAGAAGCATTGAATAATAATTACCACAGTCAATGCTTCAATTGCACTGTAAGTTTTATTTATTATCGAAATTTTAGTATATTAAATTTAATTTTTATCGATTCTATCCAGATGTGTAAGAAGAATTTGGAAGGCCAAAGCTTTTTCGCCAAAGGCGGTCGCCCATACTGCAAAAATCACGCCCGTTAATTCAATTCTAGCTTCCAGTTTTATGTTACCAATATTTATTCTGTGTTGAATTCGCTATGTATTGTATAAAAAAATATTTCTAATTTAATTTCGTTGAAGATATCTTCTCAACCAACATCTGTAGTACTAGTCGTTAAGAATACAGAACTTACAGAAATTTATGTAGATATGCGATGATTTTAAAACGTGCCATACAAAGTTTTAAAACGAAATGGATTGTTCTGTAGTAAACTATGTGGTAAAATAATAATACAATAATATTGATTGTAAATTTTAATAAATCTTAAAAGGCAGTGTTTGCGTAGATTTTTCCCCTTGAAGAAGAAAAGAAACATTTCAAGAGCATGAAGCGTCATATTTCAATCGCGGACAAGCCAACAAATTTGAAGAATTTACAGCAAAATTTGGCAAGAATTTGATTAAACAACCGGCATCCAAGTTTCACCACTAATGTCCATTTCCTCCTGCAAAAATTCGTTGAGTTGACATTCAGACGCGGCTGGATGATTTTTGACGAGATCTTTTGCAACTTTTATGAATTTCACTACAGTAGTCACTGTTAGTTTGATATTTGTTGTTGGTTGTTTTGTTGGAGTTTCTAAAGACATGGGCCAAATCCGGATCCAATCACCTTCACTATTAGGGGCGTAATTCCAGTCACGACCATTACCCCATTTCTTTACACATTTTGAATCGTCGTTGATCTAGAAAAAAACAGTCATCAAAGCTAATACGAGTAGGGAGGCTTTTTGTACAATTGTCGGTCGGCTCGGTGGAGCTTTCGAATTGTTGGAAACTGGTCCTGTAATTAAACAAACATTTAATTTTGAAGCCCAAGAAATTTCGCTAATTTTGGGCAATTTTTGGGCCTACTCATATTGGTTTTTCTACGTTTTCCAGTTAGTCTAGCTGAGATTTTCTTCTGTCTGCGCCGCCACCTTCCAGCAGCATTGACAACAGACAACGTACTACTCAATTTATTTGCCGAATTCTCATCTTTCGCGTCATCCAACCACAAATCGAACACCGACAAGCCTGTATTGTAGACAGGAAGTCCTAATAAATCGAACATATCGTGTAGCATGGGCTTCTTTACAAGCCGATCAATATCACAGTCGTTACTCAGTGCAGGACTCAAATTCACCTGGATAGCAAAAGGGGCAATGAATTTGGTTAAATTTCGTAAAATTTCACCTCTAAAAGCCAAGGTCTCAACGAGGAATCGATCAAAACATCAAAACCGAAAAATTCGAAACAATTCACGGTTGGTGGAATTTGAGAAATATGACTGATCACCGTTAGAATCACCAAAGCTGAAATCCTTTGCCATAGTAGCCAATCTGAAATGCCGGCTTGTTGGAAATAGCGCCGTAATTGGCGTAGACTCCACTTGCAACCTAAAATTTTACAATTTTTATTGAATTTAATTGCAATGAATTAGTACCTGAACCGATTCTATCCTTCATTTCGGTGTAGCCAGGTCCAAGTTTATTGATAGAGGAATTCGTTAAGTGTCTAAATCGGTTCCTTAGGTCGTTTAAACTGAATTTGTCTGTCCCGAAACGGGCTAAACCTTCGCGGTAAAGGTAGATGGTCACCGGATGGTAGGATGGAATGCAGACGTAGAGGCGCAAATCGAATTTATAACCGCCGATTAGGAGCGGATTCTCAATATAACGTTGAACTATCGTGTTGGTATCGTAGCTCAATTCGCTCAATTTCTAAAATTTTTGGTTTACAAACAAGAAAACTGGCGTATTCTGTAACTATAACGAGTACAGTTACAGAATACCAGCTTGGCGATTTACTCGAAATAGGAAGATGCCCCTGCCTTGGCTCTGGGCAACAGGCTTACAAATCCAAATCGGTTTCTCGTCGAAGAATTCGATATCGTCCGATCTTGCGAACAGTGGCCGTGTACTCCTAGTGCATTCGGCTGCTAATTTCGTGTACTCTAATGGGAGATTGTAACCGGGCGGGCTAAAATCGTAAATTGAGCCGTAGATCTTCTTCATACATCTCAGATATCGGACTAGATTATCTTTACGGCAAATCGATGAAGTTTTCGGTATATGATTAATATACTGGAAATAATTCACAAATAATTACCAATATTTTCCTTAGATATGGATCGGTAATAGATCACCTGCCACGCGTACAAGTTACGATGATGATTTAGTGGGAATCCAGAAGTCCGCCACCATAAATTCCAGTGATCGTTATTCGTATCTGGATTGTATTCACGCCATCCTCGCTCCAAGCATACCTTCAATACGAACAAGAAAAGTAAATTAAACTTGATAATAGAACTTCTAAAATAGTTTTATTATAGTAATTTTGTAATTTTACAATGTAATAAAAATAGCTGATGATAAATTTGCGGTGGCATTTAAACCAGAAATATTAATTTTAGAGTTTCTGATAGAAATTCTAATTTTCTCAATGAAATTTACAGGTCAGGGCCAGTTAAAATCTGATAACATCCCTAAAAGATTGCGTGCAAATATTAAATTCATTAATTTTCATTATTTATTATAAACATATCGTTGATAAAGCTGTCTAGTTTGCGTGTTTGTCGCTGATGGTATTGTGGTTTGTTATTACGATCCGCAGCAAGACAGAGTCTTCTGCTACTTCAACGCAACACACCGCAATCTATCACCAAATATTCCGATACAATTCGGATGCGAATTATTTAATAAAAACACCTGTTGGTTTTATTTACATTTACCTGTGCCAGAAGAGCCGGTCCCGATCCGTTATCGTTGATTCGAAACACAAAAGGCCCATCACCGAAACATTCCTCAAACATTCTGTCGGATCGTTGACGGTTCTAGCAATGACACAAAAAATCCATAAAATTAATTAAAATCCTCGTTATTGTTAGGGGATTGTGTAATGGTGACGTTAACGGCCCGTTTACTGATTGAGTTCTGTAGAGGCATTTTAGATTGTAAACGTCGCGACGCTGCACTAGACGCACACATTGACAAAAAAAGCCATAAGAAGGGGTGGTATGTATGCGCTAACATCCATAATTCATCTAAAAACCAGGAAACAATATGAAAATAGAAACAACGACCAAACAATCCAAACAAGGATGAAGGATGGTTGAGATTATTTTAAATGGGCCTTAAGATTGGGGAATTTTTACAATTAAACAGCTTTATCGATTTAATATGCCAATATTTTGCCGTATTTTTCACATTTCACATTTAAAAAATGCTGGCGGAACAGAGACAATGCTGGCGTTTTTAACGCAACGCTGCTAGTTTTTCGTAATTGAAATTATCAAATAAACAATATCGTGTTATTTTTTAATTGATTGTGGTGAAATTCCAATATAAATTTATCCAACTATGACTACAATAAATAAATAGATTGCTACAGATTTCGATTCAAATCGATGCATCTTTCTCTAATTAAAAAAAAACAAATATAAATATCTCTATAAATTTCTTCCATCACCAGGTGTTTTGTAATTATATTATAATATTCAAATGTCCGATAACTGGTTACAGAAACAATAGGTATTTTTAATTAGTTTTCAATTATCAGTTTTTTGATTAGGCGATTTGAAATCCTGGGATAATCAAAACTGGAATTTTAGAGCAACAACCGATAAGACTGGACATCCAATCTTCAACTATCCGAACGTTAAATCTGTTAACAATTGCGGGGTGTTGAATGATCTTATCAAATGGAAAGTGACATTTACGAAAGAGCGTGTCAATCGGGGGCTGTATTGTTACCATTTACTTCTGACAATATAAACGTGTGGGTGATTTAATGTGATTTAAAGTGAAAAAATTCCAACGACACTAGTTTAGTTTCTAATCAGATCTGATACGTATAACAATGTTAATTTGTATTTTAATCAGTTTTTTTATTTCGTTACCGATTAGTTCAACCAATGCAGTAAGTAATACAATTTATTTCTTTTTATTTATTATTGCGATTAAGAGGAAATACGGGGGTAGTTGGATCGCTACTTCTTTTTCCTGTGAAATTTTGCAGCATTTAAAGAGTGCCATAAATCCACCCACTAAAGCTCATAAATATTCAAACACGTACTTTGTCTTAACATTTTGTATTTAATTTATTCAATTGATAAGCGTGAAATAAGGCTGAACAAAGTCAGATACATCTAATTATCTTGTTGTTTGTTTATTCATTTATTCGGTTATTTAATTTCTTATTAAAATTAATTATACTATTTATTCTAACAAATATTTTATCGCTACCGAATTGGCATAGAAAACTAATCATATATTACTATTAATTAACAACCCAATGTCTATTTTCATCGAGAATAAAATGGGAATTTTAATGAGTTTTTCCGCGTGTCGTTTATCTATAATTCACTCTTTAATCTCAAACAGTTGAATTAAAGCCTTGATTTAAAATTAAAGAAATAAATTAGTATTTTATTTGAAGTTTAAATTATTGCTTCTATCGTTTAGAATTAGAAATGTGTCAGATCTGCTTCCATTTAAGCGAAAATTAATATTAGAGTAATACGAATTTACTGAATGTTCGAAAATTGCTAATATTCAATAACCGATATCTCGCTTGTTTGATGATCTATTGTAATGATTCTAACATAAAATAAACATAGAATAAAACAGTTTTTCAAGGAGCATCTGAAGATGTATTTGGTTAAAAAAATTCCGATTGAATTCTGAGTTACAGACCTGTTTCTAATTGTTTCATATTTCCCCTATAACTTGGCAAATATTTTCGATTTTCCAATGATTTTCTCACCGTACATAGCGAACTGACAGAGTTTTCCGAATTTTTTAGAAAATTCACAATTTTACTCCAAGTTTTTTGCATTTTAATTGATTTGTTGCAATTTCAGGAATGCATCTGCTATCCGGATAACTTACCGAATCCAACCAAATATTCAACATCGTTGAGCAATACTGTAGAAACTATAATAAATACAATGTTACAAACGTGGAATAATTTACATAAAACACTATCACATTTATTAAATCGATTAAAAGATAATGAAAGAGAATCCTCAAAAGTATTACATCATTTTCTAAATGCCGAATATACGACAATATTTCGAGATTTATTCCCAAATTTGAACAGAGTGAAACAAAGTCTTCAACAATTTGATCTGATTTGCAATGATGATAGGCTTCAATCAAGTCTAAATCCAATAAATCCAAGAAATCCAATTCTACCCCCATTTAGAGCTTCCGAACCAAATTTAGTTCCGATACGATGGCCGAAATATTATATCTCTTTACTACCCAGAAGAAAATACAATTATTACATTAATTATGATTGGAATAACGCGAATACACCAACTCAATTACCGCCAAACTTTAATTTCCCATTAAGGAGAACCATAACAAGGCAACCGTTAATTAAAACTGCTAATCAATTACCTGGCAATACAAAAATAACAACAACAACACTACCAACAATTAAACATTCGGATTGTTTGCAAAAAATCAACAATACAGTTCAAAGTTTCATTGACAGAATCAACGAGAAACGATCACAATTCAACGCAGTTGTCGCTAATTTAAAACAGTTTATTCATGGATTATTGAAGAGGCCCGATAAAAAATGTAAACTTCAAATATCAGAGACTTCAGGGCAAGCCGATAAAACGGCCGCTTTATTAAAACTATTCCCCAAATATGAAAAAAAGGATGAAAGTTGTTTAAATGAAATAACCAAATTTATCCAAACAGGCAATATAACATTGCACAATAAAGGCGAGTTGATTAAATTATTGATAAAATTAGTAAATAATAGTAACGATACTGAGTTAATCGGAGCCGGAATGTACGGTCTTAAATTATTGTACAACGACCTATTTAAATTCAATATTGAGCAATGCTTCACTAAAATTCCGACGAGTCAAGACGTTGTTGAGAATAACGCTTTAATTATTCTAAATCAGTTTGTTTACACTGAAGATTTCTACCGGTTAATCCCGAAATTGTTTGATAAGAAGCTTGAAATTTGCGGGAAATCGCCAACGCAATATTTATTGTTGATTCTAACTGAAACCGATAAGAATCCGAACGTGATCAATGCAGCCTCTTATCTTCTAACGAAACAACTTTTAAATTTCCTACCACGGTGGAATACAAAAGAAGAATTGGATCATTATTTGTTGGTGTTTCCTGAAATCAGGAATCTCGTCAAAGATAAGAATGTAATCAATGGAACTTTAGGGTTACCATCTGATAGCGAGATATTGAAAAAATTGTTGAATCATATCGTCGACACTAAAGATTCAAAAGTGAACGAAGCTGCAAATTTTCTGCTATCCATTCAGGATTTGCAAGAGGTTCTTAAAAGTGTAGAAAAGAAACATCCCGACATAAAAACTGACGATTATTCGAAAGTTAAATCGCTTCTACAAACGAAAAAGGTGTACGATTATTTGAAAAAATTCAAATTAACCGATTCTACAGACAACGATAAACGTTTCAAACACATAATTACGTTAATGTTGGATGAAAACTCACCGGTAAAATCCACGGATGCGTTCTCCAGATTGCGAAATTACTTTAATTCCCTTCTTAATGGTGAAGGTGTCTTGGTAACCAAACAATTAAAATTGAACTTGACGAAACATTTCGATAAGGTTTTCTTTAAAAGACTAAATCAAATGACTTCGTCGCAGATCAAAGATTATGCGGTTGTATTGAGATTTATTACGTCACAGAAGAATCGAGTTGAATTAGGTGATTTCGATTTCAATCAGAACGATTCCAGCGAAGCAACAATCAAGAAATTCTTCAGACATTTGTTGGATTTGAAAGACGCGATTGTGCCGGTTGATATTAAAAGAGCCGTTGATGGTTTGATTCAATTAGTTCATTAGTTTGTTAATTTATAACTAAATGTATTTATTCTTTAATAAAAGCGATTTATTAGCGAAATTGTTGGTTATTTCCACTGTCGAACTCTATTGCGGGTGAAAAATGGTGGATGCGCCCAATTGTTGTTCGATTTTTTGCGAAAATCGTACGATAAATTCTTGAATAAGGAGTTTTTTTCCTATAATTAGGCGATTAATTTACATGATTTTCTCCGTGTTTTAATTGTGAATTTATTGTGAAATTAGTGCTGCAATGATAAGGTGAAGGCCAACGATCGTATTGTATTCGATAATATAATTTCATGCTTTATAACTTAAAATTAAAACAAACGATATTAAACAATCAAAAATTTGTTTTCTGTTAATAGAATTTATTAAATAAAAACATAAAGGATTACAAAATTCATAAATTAACGAATAAAAGAGGCGAAAAAATTGAAACGATTATAAATTAGCAGAACGCTTCTGGAGGCGGATACAAATACCGTTTTTCGATATTAAAACAGTCTCCGATGACAGGTTCAATTGATGATAAGGTATCGATGGTAATAAATGGAAATTTCTAACGATTTTCGATACAACACTCTTCATTTCCAACATAGCGAACTTTTGCCCTATCAACTTAAATGAACAAAAATATTCAACGACAATTGAAAATAATTACCGATACAGTTCCTGGAGCCGGCACTAAACGGCAGATAGCAGAACGGTTGAGACACATCGAACTGTTCGAAACGGGTCGGATCGAATCGTTCCGGATTCGGGAAATATTCCGGATTCCGGTGGATCGCATAGATGAACAATGTCAACGTTAAACCCTTCGGCAGAATCTCCCCTTCTACAAAACCATCGCCAATAAATTGAAATTAGTACCGAAAACACGTACCGTAAGAGACTTCTTCGGTGATCTCTCTACCGATGAACGGAACAGGCGGGTATAAACGTAGCGCTTCTTTAATAACCAACTCCAAATATTTCATGCTTTTCAAATCGTTCATCGTAATTGGACGCGAGAAATCCTGCAATATTTCCACCTGTTCCTCGTAGATTTGTTTCTGAATTTCAGGATTCGTTGCAATGCAGAACAATGTGAAGCTGATTGCTGACGCTGTAGTGTCGTGTCCCTGGAAATTTACTATAAAAATTAGCCAAAATAATTCGAAAATAATTACGGCAAACATAAAAGTGTCGACTTCTTGTCGAATCTCGTCAACTGTCAGGCCCGAATTCTCCAGAAGCAGATCCAAGAACGCTTTTCGCCCGGTTGGTTTCCTGCCTGTTTCATCGTTGATCGTCGATTTCCTCGACAATATGACTTGATTTGTGAAGCCGTGCAGGATTTTCAACGCGTGTTTCTCGCGTTGATAATCCGCAGTGAAATAGTAGAGTTGTTCGAACATTTTTATCGGATCGAAAGCCCGTTCGATGATTATATTACACATATCCTTGACACACTTGACGTATTCGGAGGTGTGGTAGGTTAATTGGGCGTTAATCGGACTGTCCATTGCCGTCTCTATAAATCAAAAAAATTATCGATTTTATTATAATAAAGAAGGATTTACCGCAAATTATATCCAATGTACAGAACGTAACAAATGGGTAGATATTAACCGAATCGGTGCCGATTTCTTTCTTCAAATTCTGCACAAGTATATCGCCGTTAGCTTCAAAGACTTCGATGAATTGCTGCAAGATTTGATAATGGAATGTTGGCGTTATTAATTGGCGATGTTTCTTCCATTTTAAGCCGCCACCAGTTAACAATCCGGTACCCAACCAACGATCCAGATGACGATAGTCGACTGATTTCTCTAAAATCTTCGAATTCGTCAACACAAATTGTAAGAATTTATAATCCGATATTAGCAATAATTGCCGTTTAGGGCCGATTATTATGCGCACAACATCGCCATACTCTTCCCTATATTTGCTCAAAGTACCCAGAACATCTACAAGAAAGATTAAAAATTGATTAGAATTTGAGAATAATTCGCCTATTTTCTTAGAGAATCTTCACCAAAGTCGAAGCTTCGAGAACTTTTAATATACCGGGGTAGTCTATTTGAAATCCTCGAAACAAAAGCCAAGAAAATTAAATTATTTTAATTGTGTCCCTCCCGAATTTCGTTGATGCTACCAGAAAGGTTCAATTGATAATAATGCAGATTATAATGTAGAATAAGAGGAACAAGTGGACGGAATCGGGGAGGGACACAGAGGGTTTAGTACTAGAAATTCTTAGAAATTTCCATGCGTCACGTCTATCAAAGAACATTCCAAAGATTTATTCTATAAATTTTGATATTTACTGGTTGCATACAGTACATTTTTGTCGTTTCTTATATTAGAAAAAAAGCCGAGTGCAAAATTTTTAATTTTATCATTGGAGATAAGATAAAAATTAGCAATTTCTTGTTTTATAAATAAAAATTAAATAATATTTATAATGAAAGCAATACCTCTGTTTGTAAAATCAAGAGCATGCCCGATAATTGGTACACTTGGTGGTGATTTAAAGTTCCTTAAACGCCAATTAAATAGATAGACATTATTATAATACCATTCACCAAAATACACTATCAGAATAAGGATAATTGTTACGATAATTACAATCATTATTAATTTTTGAATTCTTTATTTATGAATAATCATCTATAACCCGGACCGTATGCATGCATTACCACTATAGCGTATTAAAATAAGTTACATCCTATAAAAATGAGCCTCCCTTCCAACATTTCTCCTTGTTCCGATTGCAATTTTTCATCTTGATTTTTCAATTAAATTTTCCACTTTACAAATGATTGAAACATTGTCAAATTTTATGAATAATTAATTGCACCGATAGAATGTACACTTCACTTCAACGACGACGAATAGAAAAAGTCTGCCAAAAATTCGAGTCGACAACAATTCATATCGAGTTACCATAACTAAAAATAAACAAATTAATCTTGATTTGAATTAATTCATCTTTCTGTTTGGTGTTTACATAATAAATTATAATGTCGATGGTGTCAAAATTGTGCACGTGTAGATAGCAGCGCATGGTCAAGGTTTTTTTCAAAATTTCAGTTTCACTTCTCCAAGGTCTAGTCTATCTGTGCACGTTTACTGGTTTTTTATACATATGGTTGTTGTTATTTTGGACCCAAACAGGCCTTGAATTATGCATGAAATATCCCGACATTGTATTACTTCACTTTTAATGAATCATTATGACTTTTACCTACTTTTTATCGGGGCAAATGTAGTTTTGACTGCGCATTTTGCAATACGAACTTAAAACTACAAACAACGGAATAATTTAATCTGGCTATTTGCTCTTATTTTGGTTTATATTGAAAAAAGCAGCAGTTTCTATGGATTTTAGCTCTCAAGACTTCAATTTTCAAACGAATTTTTGACCCTTTTAATGGTCTTTTGGTCACAAATTTCAGAACATTCTCATCCGGAATCTTCAATTTTAATTACCACGTTTACATCCAATGATAATTGAGCTGGTAACTTAAAACTTTAACAATGATGTAAACGCAGCATCTTGTGTTAATGGGGCTACAATACTTGGCAATGACCTCGTTTACATCTGTTAATTAAACCAGTAGCTTAGTTAAAAACTATTCAGCATATTTACATCGAGTTAAGAGACTAAACGACTAGGCTAAACTACTACATCGACAATAGTTTTAATTTTAAGCGAAACTTAAGCTCGAGAGCCAGTTCGCATTTTCACCTTTCTTTGTAAATTTACAATCTTCGTTCGATAGACGTATAAGAAATCATCTGAGAAACCATCAAGTTGTCCCCCACCTTCACTTAGTCAAACATAAGTCACGAAACCACATCACGTCATCTACTGAATTACTTAGAAAGTGCTATTTCGAAAAATTGGATCATTTTAGACGTTGTTTTCCGAAAAATAGAAAATAAAATTAAAACAGGAGTAGGTTAATTAAGAGGCCTCAACTTTTCTTGATCTACCAATATGTGTTTTATTTCATTTTATTGATTATACAGGCACTTGAACTACTGAATGGTAACACACCTTTTTGACTAAACCTGCGGTTTTTCGCAATTATCAGAAAATTCCGTTTGATTGTCGAAATTTCGTGAGGTTGCGGAAGTACATAATTGAATTCTGAATCCAATGAGATATGTCCCATTTCGATATCTTTTGTAGTTTTTGAGTTATCCCTGCGAATTATTTCTCATTATTTCTTAAGCGAGATTGAATGTTAGCGTTCAGTCCGAGCGACAGCCTTAACACCGAGTATTGACATCGTTGTTAAAGCGTTGTTAACTAAGCTATTAGTTTAATAATAGATGTAAACGAAGTGTAAATAGTTAAATACATTTGTAATCAAATTGACAGCAATACTGATAACATGAAAAGCTACAAAAGTACATGTAACTACACTTTTCAAGCAATTAACTTCAAGTTTTAAGGTTTTTTTGTTACACCAAACAAAATTGCACATTTTTTAATTGGAATTCAATCATCTGAAACTGCATACTTTTTGGAATTTCAGAAATAAACCACAATTTGTCTTGACTACAGTTTCTAATAGGCGCTTAACTAGGTTCCAGTTTATTTTTAGATATTACTAGATGTAAACGTAATCAATGCAATTCGTTATAAAGTTGTGCGAATTACACGATTAGTGTTTTATTCTAGTTTCGTGATTTTTACTTAAACTATGAAAAATATACAAAATCTCAGTGAAAATTAATCATAGTCTGTTTTTAATCGTCTTTTGAGTTAGATCCTCAGCCAATGATTGAGCTTAAAAATGTTCTTTAATCATCATTGAGCAGATTTTCAATGTTCGAGCTGAATTGGCATATTTTTTGTCACTTTGATAGATGATTATGCTTACAGGTATATTTTTTCCAATGACTATAATTGCTACATGACTTATTTAGCAAAATAAATCATGCGGCACGGAATAATTACGAAAAGCATTTGCATGCAACAATGTACAAAGAAAAATTGCCAATAATCTTTGCAACTATGCATTATTTAATCATGTATCAAATTTCGTAATGATGATTTATTATAGTATACTCTGTAACATGATTCTATATACCTATTATTTACGGCCAGAATAAAATAATTATTGATAAGAATTAAATACCATAATAGTCTATTATTGTAAAATAATTTCCACTTTACTAGAAAGAAAACAATACTAATTGTTGATTTGATACACCCATTAGTTTTTGATTGATAATAATGAACAAAAAATTGATGGTGGGACGAAGAAACTTCTAATGGCACACTAACTCTATTTTTAGTTTAAAAATTCCTCACCTACCTAATCAATGCGTCGTTTTAATCCAATCCGAATGCCGTTAGCACTCTTCAGAATAGTCTCAGAAGATAAAATTAGCTCATGTTTCGGTTCGGCTGGTACCAGTTCAAAATTGCGTAACACCTGCGAAATTAAACATTTCATCTCCAACATTGCAAATTTCCGCCCGATACAATTCCTCGAACCAGCACTGAACGGTATGTACGAATACGGTGATTGCGTTGTGTCCAAATTTTCGAAACGCGCCGGCTGGAATTCGTCCGGATCTGGATAGAATTCCGGATCGCGATGCAAAGCGTATGGGAGGATTGTTATGCTGATGTTTTTTGGAATTATTTTCCCGTCTGAAAATCGATTGTTGATTAATTGAATTTTGATTAGGAATAACGCACCAATTTCGATATCTTCGGTGGTTTGCCGGCTAAAAAACGGAACTGATGGGTATAATCGTAGAGTTTCTTTGATGACATTTTCTAAATAGCTCATCTCTTGGAGATTTTCCATTGTTATTTCGCAATCATTGATGTGGTCTCCGAATATTTCGATCTGTTCTCGGTAGGTTTTTTGTTGAATTTTTGGATCATTTGCAAGGCAATAGAGCGCAAAACCGATTGCCGAGGATGTGGTTTCGTGTCCCTAAAATTTCAATTTTTACTAAACTACGGTTGAAATATCGATTCAATTACTTCAAACATAAAAGTATCGACTTCTTCACGAATATCGGCATCAGTTAACGGTTCGCCATCAATTCGAATTTGTAACAACAAATCCAGAAATGCCATTTTTTTGTTGTTTGTTGGTTTGCCTAAATTCTCCTCCAGTAGTTTGCGCCGATTCTTTATAACTCGATCTGTATGATCGTGGATGATTTTCAAAGCTTTCTTCTCTTTGCGGTAGTTCTCGGTGAATTTGTAGAAGAGTTTGGTTGCGGCAAATGCTTCTTCAATTATAATGCGACCCATTTCTCGAACACTAGCAACATATTCCGATTTCTCGTTGATTTGTGCATTTATAGTTGTACCCATTGCAGTTTCACAAATTACATCCAATGTACACAAGTTTATATACGGATAGATGTCAATATTATTACAATTTGAAAGATTTTGTAGTTTTTCAATGAAAATTCGACCAACATCCTCGAAAATACTGATGAATTCTTCCAAGATTTTAAAATGAAACGCTGGTGTTAAAACCTTGCGCCGTTGTCGCCACTTATTACCTTTAATCATAAATAATCTTTATCTCTCGAGTACTTTATATTACAATAACCACATGTCCAAAAAATTTTGCCATAGAGACATGGAAGTCCAAAAAACCTTGCCAAAAACTATATCACCATAGGTCAAATAATTTTGATAAAACAAAAAAACGACACAATTTTTTGATTGTATGACAAAGTTTTTTGGACATCCATGCCTGCATGGCAGTTTTTTGGACGTGATAACGAAAATTTGGTTATTGTAAAACAAATAACGCAATAATACCTGAACTTGTCAATAAACCGGTGCCTAACCATGGTTCAAGTAGTTGATAATCGGGTGCTTTTGATAAGATCTGATTTGACCCCAATATGTGTTTAATGAAATTATGATCGGATACTAACAGTTCATCGTGCATACCCAATTGCATCTTAACAATACCACCATAGCTTTTCGTATAGTTCAAAAGTATATCTTGCAACCCTAAAATCATTCATTCTAAATTTTATTTAATTTAAATGGACTTACTTACCGATAGTTGAGGATAATTCTAATGAATTACCGACAAGAGGATATCCCCTTGGTCCTGGTATCGTTTTGAAATATTCGCGTTTCATTCGTTTGTTTTTATTAAAATATAAACATATTGTACAAATTATAATGAGGAATGTTATAATAAAAGAGAGAGACACTTCTAAAAACTCCATGGTTTTTATTCTGACTCGAAAGTGAAGTCTAAAGTCGCTATGTTAGAGGTCAAATATAAGAAACACCCACTTTTCGAACCAATCACTTTACACCGTTTTAATCAAAAAATTGTAGCGCTTTTATTTAAAAAACCTATATTTTATTTAGAAAAAATAACGTGTACAAAAGAGAGAATACAAAAAAAATTATGCTACAGTCTTGGTTTCAAGCCAATTCGTATGCCATTATCAGACTTGAGTACGGTTTCGGCAACCAGTTTTAATTCGTGTCGCGGCGATGCCGATAGCAATTCGAAATTTCGCACAACCTTCGATATTGTACTCTTCATTTCGAGCATTGCAAATTTCTGACCGATACAATTCCTCGGCCCGGCACTGAAAGGTATGAAAGCGTACGGTGTTCGGCCGTCGTTGCGTTCGAAACGTTCCGGATCGAATTTGTCCGGATTGTCCCAGAATTTCGGGCTTCTCTGGATACCGAAGGCGAACAGGATGATGTTGACGTCCTTGGGGATCACTTCGCCGTCTGCAAATAAACGAAATTGTAATTTGAGGATTGAAAATGCTGAAAGAATGCTTCAAAGCATTGCTAGCTTTGCAGACTCATCAAAGAGATTCGGAAGTGATCAAAATGTTTATACTTACTGAAGACAACCTCCTGGTCGGTGATGCGAGCATAGAAAGGAACCGAAGGATAAAGCCGCAACGTCTCCTTGATCACCAACTCCAAATATTTCATGTCTTGTAAACTCTGATAAGTAATTTCTGGATTTTTCTCATCACCAAAAATGCTAATTTGCTCCTCCAATACTTTCTTCTGTACGTCTGGATTGTTGGCTAAACTATACAAAGCAAAACTGATACCAGACGATGTCGTATCATGCCCTTCAAACATGAACGTGTCAACTTCTTCACGAATATCTTCACGGCTCAATTGTTCCCCATTAATATTGGCTTGTAATAATAAATCTAAAAATGCCATTTTCTTCTTTACGCCAAAATCATCATCAACTATATTTTGTTTTTGTTTCAAAAGTTCTTCACGTCTCCGATCGATAACATTGTTTGTATAACGATGTAGAATCTCTAAACAGCCATTTTGAATTTGATAATCTTTGGTGAATTTGAACAGAAATTCGTTGTTTTTCTGTGGTGCAAAAGCTCGCTCCATGATAATTCGGCCCATTTCTTTCACACTGATAACGTAATCAGAATCGGCGTAATTTTGGGCGTTAACTGAAGTACCCATTGCCGTTTCTAAACGGATTCAAAAATTAGAAAATTGTCGAAAAATTATTAATGAAATTTACCACAAATAATGTCGAGAGCGCATAAAGTTACAATCGGGTATACGTCAAAATCCTGCCCTGAAACTTTTTGGATTTTTTGCAGTTTTTCAATCATTATATTACCAGCAGACTCGAACGATTGGATGAATTGTTCGAGAATTTTGAAATGGAAAGCTGGGGTGATGATACGCCTATGTTTCTTCCATTTTGTGCCTGTAATCGTTTGTAATTAATTTTTCCGAAAGTGTTTGGCAATTTTGTAAAATTTACCTCCACTTGTTAACAATCCAGTACCTAACCATGGCCATAATGAACGGTAATTATTGGATTTTTCTATAACTTTAGTTGAACTCAAAACGAATTCTAAAAATTTATAGTCAGATGCCACGACCATTTTTCGAAATGGACCGATTTGTACTTTTACCAAATCTCCATATTCTTGCTTATATCGTATCAATGTATTCAAAAGACCTGCATTAGATATTTTACAGTCTTTTTTTGTCGAAATAAAGCAAAAACTAACCTTTTGTCTTATCCTTAAAGTCTAAAGCATTTCCAAGCAGTGGCACCCCTGCAGGTCCTGGGATCGTTTTATAGAACTCCCTCAATTTTCTTTGTTTCAGATATTGAAACCACCATATTAATATCGGTAGAACGCATAAAATCGGAAAACAATCCAAAATTAAACTCATGTTGTTACTTTTACAATATGTTATCACCTTTTTTCGGTAACTCTCTAATGGAGTGGTATTTATATATCTGCGAAGGAACTCCCCTCTATGTTTTTTGTTATTATTTTGACGAAACTTCCAAGAATTTTTGAACAAAGTCCAACATTAATAATAATAATTATAGTAATAATAATAATAATTAAAAAAAATCTTTATTATAATAATTATAAGGCTCACAATAATCAACCAATCGGAATTGAGAATGATATCTGAAGTGGTTATTAGAGAAAAAATCATAATTGTCACCCAAGAATAATTTATTGTTAAAATATTTGTAATCTGAATGTGTAAAAGGTATGTGATAACAAATGTAAGCTTAGGGTGATTTCCTGGAAAAAATCAAAGGGGCGGTTTGTGTTTTCCTTTAATCAAATGCTGCGATTCCCATCAGGGTCATTGGAGAGAGAATCCAAACGATATACGGGGACCTTTAGACTTTGTACTGATGATTTCAAAATTTGTCTGGATTCTAGAATTTTATTAAACAACAAAATCGTTACTGATAAAAACAGATTGTATTTTAAAATATCTAATTTTATTTTAGCAATAATTTTGTAATCTTTTCAAATGATTATCCTCTAATCCTCTAATCGAGTAAATGGCCTTTGGAGCACTTTTGCGCACTAGGAATACAATAATGTAATGCGGATATGCACGCTTAGACTGTTGAAAGGGTAATTGTATGGCAGTTTGCAATTGTAGAAGACTTGAAATACCCAGGTTTACTAAACAAATCCATCGATAAATTCAAACGCAATCATCCCCAATGGAGGCCAAAATTTTGGCGAAACTTATCGGTCATTCGAAAACAATAAATGGAAATTGCCATTTCAGATTCCGATTGTTTTACGTTCAACTCTGTTCCAGAAATACTTCAGCAAAAATAAACAAGCAATCAAATCAATCACAAATGTTATCTATACATGGCTGAATATGTTTCGATGATTAAACATCGATTGATATCTGTTTTTGAAGTAATTTTCAACGGAATTCTATGGTTTTCCGATAAGAACTAGGTCATTCACTGCAAAGATAAAGAGACAGGTTTTAAAATTTTGATAAACATGATAACAGTCACAATGTCTCCGTGATTATCGATTAATATTGTCTTCATTGATAAAATTATCATTCTCTCAAAACACCTGCGAATAAATTAAAAATAAATACTCCAATAGCAGTAGCGTAACCAAAAAGACTTCAAGAGGCCGAAGAATTCATACGAAACTCTTTCTGTTATGATTGGCCAAACTATTGTTTAGGCTTCTAGCAATGGAAATTTTGCTAATCAGAGGAAAATTTTTGCCCAAAGGAATCAATAACGAATACGTCAAAACTATTGCAACATAGGAGGATTACAGTGAAAATCGTAAATAAACAAATAATTTGTGTAAGTGCATTTGTTACATTACTGCAAAATGACGTTTATTGATAAATTTGTTCTAATTTAAGAAAAATTTTTGTAAATAAAAGTAAAATTGTAATCAACGAAATGTTTTCATGGTCTATGGACTTTATTTTTAGTGTTTGCAAGACCGATTCCTATGAATAGGTCATCAATTTGTGTAGCATGCCAAATATACAAAAAAGAAGTTAAAAATTGCATATAATCAATCATAAAAATTCATAAAGTAGGCATTTAAACAGCCGTCATTAGAAGAAGAAATAACATTTTTTTCATTTACAATGAGCTATTATTAAAACCTATTGCAATGGAATAATGGCAAGTTTGCATAGATTAGCACGCTACGCTAAACTTAGCAAACTAAATTTAGTCCACTCTGAATAATGATTAGTAGGGTAATTTAAGTGTTTTCAGTATTGATAAGAGATTTTAAAGGCAATCGCATCTTTAGCGTCCAAGCCCATTCATCCGGATTCTTCTCCAAATGATGGCAAAATTTTGGCAATTTTAGAAACGCCTAATTAGTGAATTTTATTAATTTCCAATATCAATCGTGCATTTTAGATTTATTTACAATATAATAAGTCCAGTAACAAAATATTGTTATAAACAAAGTTCTCTCATAGATGATTGGCTGAAACAGTGGGCGGGTAGCAAATACGATAACCTTTTTTGATTATGATTATTTCTGTTTATATTTTGACAAACAAGGATTTCTTTTATAAATGATAAGAGTCATGATAATATATTGAGTATTCTTGTAAATATGCAGGAAGGCAGAGGCTTATGTTTTGATAGTAGGCTATAAAAATAGACCTTCTACATTGATAAGATGGTCCAATGGCGATTACAAGCTACCAAAAATTAGAATTAATTATTGCGCAGTCATCTAAATAAGTCGGAGTACTATGCGGATAACACCATTAAGAAATGACAATGCGGAAGAATGAAAGAAAGAAGTTAAAAACTTGTTTTGAAGATACTGCGCCTATGAAGCGTCTCTAGTAAGTTGTCTACTTAGGCAAAATTTTTAAAACTCTACAAGGAGCCACACATTAAGTCAAAATGGTTCGCTATAGCTTGAAACTTTATCAATTATTGTTCTATTTTATAGGTCCACTAAAAACATCACTTCATTTCTTCAACATTTTTCTTTCTACACATGCAGCTCGTTATCAAAAGATTTCTATATCCACCTGCCAAAGTGCTAAACAATTTTCAATTATGGCGACTCTTTGGCCAAATTGATAGAACAATTACAGTTTTCTTCCAGTTTTACACAGTAAAGCAAAAAGCAAGAAGCTTTTTAATTATTTTTTCATTAATTCTCCATAATTATAATCTTGAACTATAAGTGCGTTATAATTATAACTGCTTTTTTATTACGTTATATTGCCACGTGCCTGAGACTTATCAGGAACACCTGTTTATCGCAATGTCAACAGTAATTTTCTACGTAGAGGTTTTTGATATAAGTCCTTATAAATCAACATGGATTAGTTGAATTGACTGTGGCCAAAATAAGGTTGGTCTCAGAATATTGGAATTATTTTTCGGCTAAAGTCAGCGTTTTAATCTAATGCAACAATGAATTTTTTGCTATAATTTTTAATTTATACTTAAATAATTGTCACTGAAATTGTCCACCATTTTGAAGGCAGTTTTCCAAAAGGCTACACTTTATTTAATTTTGTTTAGACAACTAAGCAAACATTAAAGGATAAATTTTACTTGCATAAGATACTGTTTTCTTTCGATATTTTTTACAAAATATGTAAAGTCACGATTATTTCGGATAATTTCAGTCTTTAATAAACAGCCATAAGGAGGTCTATTTTTTAAATTTCATAATTTACATTTTTAGGTGCAAGAATTGATGCATTTTTGCAATCTTTTATTTTCGGCGGGGTTATCTAGCCAAGCGTTAAAACCATTATTTTAAATTGATTAGCATATGTAAATACGAATTGCTATACATAGAAAATCGAATTTATGACAAAGTTCATGTTCTAAAAAAGGAAATTAATCAATGTCACAGTAGCCAAAGACCCTGGATTAGCCATTGAGATAGCAAACTGGCTCGATTGGATACTGAAACTTTTTGAATTGAAGCTCCCAATCTCAGGAGGATTTCCAAGTTCAAGTAAGTCGAGTTAACAGTTTACTCCTCCATTATTAGTAATGCCGAAATTTGAAAAAGGACCAACTTGTTCCCAAAATTTTGCCACGACTTTCTTCCAATAAGAACTTAGAACTTTATTCCTTTAGAGTTTTTGCTGCAGTTTTGGCCCCACCATTGTCTCATTTTTCAACGTTACCGAACTATTTTTAACAATTCATTGGTAATCATTGTTTTGTATAAAGTTGTAGAAAATAAATTAGAACAAATAAATATTTTTCGATAATCAATAATAAGAGCAAGAAAGCGAAAGTTGTGTTGTTTTGTTTTTGCAATAAACATACTTTTTACGATCCATAAACGATGTTGATAATTAAAATCTTCCGATTGGCATAAATTCACGTTTATTTATAGGATTTTTCAATATTAAATTTTCATGAAATCAAAAGTATACGTTTGTATGCATGTATACCGTGCGTTTCACTTCGGACTATAAGTTCTTAAGGCAACTGGCCTTTTTTGGCGAGCAATTTGTGAAATATTTACGAACTCCTGAAGTTAGTCAAAAAATGCTCGTTTCTGGCAGAAGTGTGGTACGCTCGTACCATGACTCGGAGTGACTCAAGGGTGCTCTCAGAATAATTTATTTATTTTTCTTCATCGCACTCCAGAATAAAATAGAGCGAAACGAAAAAAATCAACATCGAATCATTGGACTTGTGTAACTCGTTTTTGCAAATCGCTACTTGGTTAGAAACGAACGTCATTGGACCAACTTTCAAACAAGCTACGAGGTCCAAATTTTGCTAAAATAATCTCCTGAGATTCTCTCATAAATCCTTAAAATATTTTATAAATTGCTCGCTAAATAAGGACAGTTGCTATAAAAACTTGTAGTCCGAGGTGAAACTCACGGTATTAATTTATTGTAATAAAAATCAATGAACTGATAACACGATCTATAAAAGGTCATACATATTAATTATCTTAGGTTGCAATCTTTTTTTATGTATTTGTTTTGTATAGTATGTACATAAATTTGGAAAAACATGCAAAAAACTTGTATGCACTTTACACGAACATTATAAAATTTCACACGTGTATTACAATCATTGATAAATTTAACTATCTATCGCATTATACATGCAATTATTCCGCCATACACGTGTTGTGGTTTAGTTGATATTTGATAATCTTCAAATTCACTGTTCTTGTTGCGCTTTTTCCCATTTCTCATGTGTTCTTATAGAATTTATTTATAGAGCCATTGCTAATTTCCAAATTTATTTATACTGACGTCATCGGTTTTAATTTTAAATGAGCTATATTGAATTTTTTTACTGTTTTTGGATAATGTGAGAGTCTAATTTTTTTTTGTGTAAACAAAAGTCAGTCTCTTATCGTAACTTTATTAATTTCTATAATAATAAAATCGAAGACAATTCGCAATTATTTGAACAATATCATGGGTGTTTTAATATTGTGCCTGAGTGCTTTAAGTGTTTTAACATTATTGTTATGGTGTTATTTTTATATAAATAGAAATCGGGAGTTTTATAAAAATATCCCAGGACCACCTGGACTACCCCTCCTAGGTAATGTGCTAGAATTAAGGGATACAACCGGTGAGTTTCTTCTAAATAAAATTTAATATTTATTGATTCGGTGTACTATTTAGAATTGTTGGAGAATTTCCTAAAATACATCAACGATTATGGCGGTCTTGTCCGTATCAATATTGGCCCAGTCCGTAAATTTCTGATCGTTACCGATTATAAATTATTAGAATTTCTATTGAGCACAAATAACGTTTTGACCAAATCAAAAGAATATAAATATTTCCACAGTTGGTTAGGCACAGGCTTATTGACTAGTAACGGTATCAAATGGAAGAAGCGTCGCAGAATTATTACACCAACTTTCCATTTTAAAATCCTAGAGCAGTTTATCGATATTTTTGAAAATTGTGGCGATATTTTAATCGAAAAACTATCAAACGATCAATGCAAAAGTCTCGATATTTATCCGTATTTATCGTTGTGCACACTGGATATAATTTGTGGTAAATAAATTGGAGAAATCGTACAGGATGGACGCAATTTCCGCTATTTATTCTCTGTTTGTGGTCAAAAAACAACCGTTTCTGACGAGGTTGCGGTTTTCAAAAAGCAGTAACGGACGTAAAATGACTCAGAATGACTCAAAGGCGTTTCCTTGAATTTTTCGTTTGGGTGGGAAAAATGGGAAAAATGAAAGGAGCATGCTTGAATCGTGAGTTGTGTTTAGCTAGATTTCAAAAGTCGCAATATTTTCAAAACCAGAGCTTTTGAACAACTCCCTGATGAGCTGCGAGCTTCTAAGGAACTTTTTCTAAATGCTTACAATATTCTTCGAATCGCTCTTCAAATAATAGATGCTTCTATAAAAGATAAGACCTTTTAGTCTTTAAAATCCACCAGATTAGAGCTAGATTTGAAATACTCCTAATTAGTAGAAGATGCTTTGGAAATTCCCGCTTAAAAGTCGAAAATTTTGGAAGATTTGAACGCATTCTTTATAATTTGACGGATTACAGCCTATTCTATGTAAATAGTCTGTTCTTATGGCAGCTCTACTAATTGTCGGGTGATTTGCAAAATATTTCGAGGATTTGTAGTCTGTAGGAACATTTTGCCAAAATAAGAATTTCGTTGTTCATTTAATCTAACCACTTTTTGATGTTCGCTAGCCCAAAATCATCATCTTTTAACAGTAGGTTTTCTTTCGTTTTTCCTCACAGGATCCTCGAAAAATGAGAAACTGCCCGATTTTTTGAGAAAACTTTTGAAGATGTTTTATATTACAATATTTAGTACTAGAATCAAAAAAGTAACGATCTGTTGAAGCTCAATTCCCGGAAAAATCAAAATCTATTAGTTGTAGAATCAAGTGGCTGACGTATTTCTGTTCCATCGAAAAATCTCAAGTTTCTGGTATAACTTTTAATTTCTATATCCTATGATTTCGGCAAAATTAAATACAAACAGGGAAGAAGTAGCCTCGAATTTTCCATTGTTCATCCACCCTGTACATCTCTATTTTTCTGCCTTGACAGTTGAAAAATGGTAGCTTTTCAGAATCAGCAATGGGCACATCGACAAAAGCCCAAACCAACACAAATTCCGACTATGTAAAAAGCGTAAAAGAAATGGGCCGCATTATAATGGCACGTACAACGTCTCTCTTGGGTGGTAACGATTGGACACATTGTTTAACAATCGATTATTATAAACAGAAAAAGGCCATAAATATTTTGCACAATTTCACCAATAATGTTATAATGCAACGTGAAAAAGAATTGTTGAAAAATCGTGAAAATCACCAATTTACCGATAATAACAATTGGAGTAGCGAGAAAATTCGAAAAGTCTTTTTAGATCATCTTCTTGATACACAAATTGATGGTAAAGAGATGACTTTGGAAGAAATTAGGGAAGAAGTTGATACATTTATGTTTGAGGTTGGTTATTATCATATTTACATTTATTTTTGTTGTTATTAAATAAAATCACATTGAAGAGAAATATTTTAGGGTCATGACACTACAGCAACTGCAATAAGTTTTGCAATTTATAATCTAGCTAATCACCCCGATATACAGGTTCAAAACAATTATTTTTCAATTATTTTGCCCAAAATTTGAAATTTCAATCCATAGGATAGAGTCTTAGAGGAACAGTTTGGAATATTTGAGGGTAATTTTGATAATTGCCACATAACCATGACAAATTTACAAAGAATGAAATATTTGGAACAAGTAATTAAAGAATCTTTACGTCTATACCCATCAATACCGATTTTTGCTAGAGAAACGGATACTGATATAAAATTTGGGGATTTATTCATACCAAAAGGTGTGACTTTATCGATTTTTCCTTATGGTATGCATCGAAAAAGCGAATATTTTCCAAATCCAAACACTTTCAATCCGGATCGATTCGAGGACATCAATGGGAAATTTCCTTATGCCTTTATACCATTCAGCGCCGGCTCCAGGAACTGCATCGGTAAGCTAATTCTGCACAATCGCTAGCTTCATTTAAAATTTTTGGCTATCCTTCCCTACTTTTCTAGAACTACAGATTGAGACTAGAATTTTCTGAAATTTTCAGGCCAAAAATTTGCCATGTTAGAAATGAAAAGTATTATCTCGAAAATCGTGAGACATTTCCGGCTGGTACCAGCAGAACCTTATCACAATTTAATTTTAACGCCTGAAAGCGTCCTAAAATCTACAAATGGTGTACGTATAGGTTTACATAGAAGATATTTATAATAGTTTTAAGGTTATATTTTAATAAACTCTACATTTTCTTAAATTGTTTCTATCATCAAGAACAACCCTATTGTGCTTCGATATTATTCTAAAATAAATTAAATTGATTAGAATTAGATTTATTCGCTCTTCTATTGGACTTACTTGATAATAATCTTCTTCAGATAGGATCTTCTCAGCTCTGTTGCAGATTCCACGCACCGGTGGTTCCAAATCGTGGACCAACTTGTAGACTTCAGACCGTTGTAAGTGTACGAGATTAGGCGGTGGTGGTTGGTATTTTAAGAAATTAATTCTGGAAATTTTACAGGAATTACTTCAAAGCTTACAAAAATGCAGTTTTAAAAATGAATGTCATTAACGGGTACTTACTTGTCGGAACTTGCGAGCGCACTTGGCACCAGTCGACAATTTGACTCTCTATAAAAATACAAACATGCCACAAAACACTAATACTACCAAACCGGAATTATCAACTACCATAATTAAGAGATAAATAAGGAAATCAATTAATTCAAAAATAAATTAGCAAAATTAGTACTTAACTTGATTATGGTAGTTGAAGTTCCATTATATTTTTTTGTCCAACACTACCTGTAGATGGGTTTATTTTTATTCGACCATGGCCATATCTGGTTCCAGTGTTCCACCTGAAAAACCATGATTCCTTTGTTGATTAACAAATCAAATTGCAAAAATGCCTACCCTTTTGTTTTTCCAACAATAACTTCAGAAAATGATTCGATGGTATTGGCAATTTTTTCATCGGACATTTTCGGATGACGTATTGTCGGACAGGCGTCATCCGGTTGGGACCAACGTCTTCCTCCCGGCAATATAATTGGCCTTTCAATTGGTTTTAATGGTAATGTTGGACGTTGTCCAAGGCGCAGTTGTTGGTATTCTTCTATCTAAGGAGGAAGATTTTCCGTATCCCAACCATTTTTCTTTAACGTTCGAATCGAATAAAAACAATTAATTCGTTTACCTTTTGCTGTTTGTCTAAACGTTCACGTTCCAAACGTCTAGCCTCCTTCTCTTCTTCAGTTAGATCTTCATCGGGATCCGGTTCTGGTTGCGGCTCAAGCTCCACTGCTACTTGTTCTTCATAATCCTCATTCGGCAATTCCTCAGGGACCTCCTCTAAATTCTCGCTTTTTTCGTCATCACCAACATGTTGATAAGCTCCATCACTCTCATCATACAATTCTTCTTCACTTTTTGAAGATACCGAATTTTCTACAAAATAATAGGATTATTAACACTGAAATTATAGAAATAATCCACTACCTGTCAAATCATTAGAAGCCTCCCTTTCTGTTGCTGTATTCTCATCATCAGATCCTTTCTCTTCAATTTCATCAATCCCACCCTCTTTGATTTTGATAATATTCGTCAATTCTTTCGTAACAGCATCCAAAGTCATTTGTATTGCAGTTGGTAGTTGTGATAAAGCCTCTAATTGTTTTTGAACGGCTGCCAATTTCTCTTCCAAAAATTTCTCTGCTGCACCTAAAATTACAAACCAAAAATCACCAAATATGCTCAAATTCTATAACAACACACTTTTCTTCTCTTCAACAACTTTATCGCTTATTCTAGATTCGTCTTCAATTTCTGATTCGTCTTCTATTGTAACCTCCTCTTCTTCTGAAATTTCCTCTTTTGATTCCATTTGGATTGCTTCATTATTATTATTGTGAGTTTCTTCGAATTGTGATTCTTCTTCTTTTTTGGTTTCTGTTGTCTCTATCATCGTTTCCTTCTAAAACCGGAAGAATCGATACTTTTCTTCTATTTACCAAATTTCCTACCTGCATTTTTTGTTCTTCAGCGGTTTTTTTCTTTTGCTTCTTTATTACTACCCGATAAGGTTCTCCCTAAAATTATTCAAAATAATTGAATTGAAGATTTAGTTGATATTTACCTTAGGCTTGTCTTCAGTTCGTTTAGGTTTCGGTATTGGGTTTGCTGGTTTTTGCAAAAATGTCGACCATTTCTTTTCTTGTTGCGTCTGTTCCTTGGTGGAAAGAATTTGGGGTGTCCTAATTTTTTTTAATAAATTTCTATTGGGGACTTTATTCGCAATACTTACTCGCCCTTTTCAATAATTGTACCTTCCTGGGTTGTGTACTCTTCGAATTCTTCCGCTACAGTTTGGAAATGCACCCTTTTCTCTTCTTTTTGCATCGATTTTTCGAAAATGTTCGAAACTTCGCTATCCTGAAATTCTGAATTATTTAATTTGCTTTTTGGATAATTGAAACAACACACATTTTCTAGCTCCGGTGTTGTGGGTGTTAATTCATCTCTAAAAAAAGGGTTATTGTTACACGTGTCGATCTAGAGGGAAAATAAAATTAGTCTGACCTTCTAACTGCTAAAATTAGTTGATTTCCTGAGACTGATAGGAGATTATTGCATTCACTATGCATAATACCCGATGTTGGTACATTATTTATCCTTACAACAACATCATTAACTTGTAATCCCGCTTCTTGGGCGATACTACGATCAGCAATCTTTCCGCAACAATAAGAAACTTTCAATTGATTTTTTCTAATAATATCAAAATAAATCTACCTTAGTCACTTGTATGGGGGCGTTAAATTCCGCACCGCCAGATAATCGAAAGCCCCACGGTATGTCCGATTTCTGTCTTGTAAAATACAATTCGATGGCCATTTAGGTTTCGATAGAGGTTGCAAAAAATCAGGTCACACCATCTACAAAACACTTTCAATCAGTTTCAATAGTTAATTTGGAACTGCGATCTAATTGCCGCATTGCTTCCGACAATTAAAAACAATAAGGTAGGGCTGCCAACAATCTCACCTTAATTATAACACTGGATAACTGCGACATTTCGATTGGGATTGTTGAAAATACATCAATTGTATTTCGCAATTCGTTTATTTGATACAAGAATTATTACTACAATTAAAAAAAATCAAGCATTTTTTTGTAATTAAACTAATTGATTAAATTAAAGGAAAATAAATTAAAGTTTGTTTTTAGGGAGTTATTCTGTAATCTCCATTATTTCTTTCTTCTCTCCAAAAGTTGTCGTTGCTAAATTTTCCGTCACTTCTGCTACACTCTCTACAGTAGTCCCCTTTTTCGCATCGTCAATCTTTTCAGTCGTGAAGCCTCCCAAGGGATTTTGATTGACCGCATTTTGGATTCCCTGTTGGATTTGACTACCAACAGCTTGAGCGCCCGAGGTTATCGGATTGGTACCTGCACCACCCGGTTGTTGGCCTTGTGGTGGTCTAAATGGATTCGCATTCTGTATAGCCTGGCCAATAGTCTGTATGAAATTGGTCGACTGGGTTGTTTGTTCGTCCTCTGATCCTGGTTTATTTGTGGGTTGTCCAAAAATACTGCCGATTTGATTACCGATCTGTTGAATCAACTGAACAGGTCTTCTCTGTGTTGTTGTAGCTTCATCTCCTTGAGCTGCTGGCGGTTGAGTTGGCCGAAAATTGTTAGCAACTTGGTTGATTTGGTTGATAACGCCTTGGAATAGGCCGGGTTGTTGCGTTGAACTGACACCGGTATCGCTTTGATTTGTCAATGTTTGGATTGGGTTGCCTTGATTGACGCCACTGAAGATCTGTTGGAAGGAACTGACAACGTTACCGATAATTGAGCCTTGTGTCGTTGCACCAACGCCAGTATCACCAAGACTGCTATTAGTTCCCGAATTTTGGCCAGTTAAACTGTTGATATTGTTGAAAACTTGCTGGAAGCCTAATTATAAAATTAACTTAGATTCTAATTAATGATAACCTTAGAAGCAAACCTCCTTGAATCGAATTGATGACGTTTTGGCCCCAACCGCCACCACCACCGGTTTGTTCGTCTTCGCTGCCGTTTACTGGCCGGTTCTGTTGCAGGTTTTGAACAAAATTATTTGCAGCGTTCTGGAAATTTGAGACAAGATTCTGGAAGAATTGGCCTTGATTTTGGTTTTGATTTGGTGGTTGTTGTGTACTCTCCTGTTTCAAATCGCCGCTCTTTTGTTGGTTTTCTAACAGATCAGCAATAGTTCTATTGAAATTATGCCATGCTTCTTCTACCGGTTTTCCCACAGAATTAGCCAATTTATTGACACTACTATGAATATTATCCAAGCCATTATAGATGATTTCTTTAATTTGATTCAACATCAATCCATTATTTTGTTGATCAGTTTCGTTTTCGTCTTCTAATTTTGTTTCATCAATTGATTTGAGTTGTTGAATTTCAAGATCAGGCTCGACCGGTTGGGGTAGATGTTTAATAGCTACTTTAATTTCTTCGCCTGATAATTGCGGTTTTTCTGCCAAATTATTGATACCTTTGATGTAGGCTTGCGATACTTCAACTTCCCCGGAACTTTCGTACAACCGTTGGCCTTCTACAACATCTTCACGAAATTGGATTTCTTCTAAATTTCGTACAGATGGATGTATTCTTCCTTCATACACTACTCGAACTGGTATACTATCACGTTTATTGATTATTGCCGATTCTATTGTAGCAATAGAAATTGCCAAAAATATTACAAGAGATCTAGTTTCCATCGTCAAAGATTCTAATAGACTGAAGCTGATGAACTCTCTACAAGAGATTTTATATTGTTGTTTATTCTCCTACAATAATAATAATAATAGTTTTACAGTATTTGAACTGAGCGGAATGTTGATTGGTTTTTCAACCGGTCTTGTAGAAGGAGAAGAACTCTTTTATCTTGATAGCAACATCTTCTCTATGGTTCGTCGATCGGTGTGTTTTTTTCTTCGTTTTGATTTTTTGTCTATTTGGTCAAACATAAAATTGAGAACTGCAATGCTGTACGGTCAAGGGCAGACGACCGTTACTATCCTCGTGTCGTTGACAAGAAGAGTCTCGATTGGAAACAGTTATTTGGGAATTTGTTTACAAGACTGGCACCGAACAAATTCCTCATAAATTTTAAAAAGTAATTAAATCGATAATTTATTAACAAAAATCGAATAATACACCAGTTAATTAATCATGTCTTTATATTTTTTCCAAACATTTTCAAACTGTAAATAAAACTGAAAGAAACAAAAAACCTCGTCAACAACCCTATGACCTGTAATTCCATCGATTATTGAAACGCAAAGAGAAAATATTTACCGAAAGAAGAGTTTATTGACAATAACATTATTGATATTTGTAAATAGATTAAGGTGTCACAAACAATTTCTATTTAAATTAAAAATTACAATAATACTCCAATGGAATTTCTAAGAATTTTCGAATTTTCGCCCCGGGCAGTGGGTTAATTAACTGCGTTATCATTCGCGGAAATAAAAGATGTGAGCTAGTTGAAATGCTAATAGATCTGCTTCATATTAAAAATAGGCCATTTAAAGGCTACCAAAGGTCATCCAATAGATCGATCTTTGGGAGAAAGAAATACTTCACAATATTTAATTGAGTATTAATTAGCAAAATACAAAAATTCGAACCCATTTGGACGATTTTTGAGCTTTCAATCTACTTTTTTCGATTTTTTGTCGTAAACTGTTTCTACCGTATATTGGTTTATCACTATAAACAGTAGACAATATTTTTAATTAATTTTCAGGATAAACTTTCGGGTTTTATTGAACTTTTGTTATGTAAACTGTACCTTGTGCAAATAACAAACCGCGATTTTTGATTGCTGGTCTATGGGTAGCTTTAGAATTATGGGCTACTCCGGCTACTCATTGAGTTCAAAAAAATATGGATCGTCATGTCAACTAGTAAGCAATTATTTATTTAAATTATTGCAAATATAAGCAAATTAACAGGAATAAATTACTGAAAAAGTACAACTGTAACTATTTGAGGCCAAATTTCTTTTTTATATGTAAATTTTGTTTAAATTTTGTATAAGTAGGTTATCAAATTTCTTATACGTCAATGGAGAAATGTCAATGACAAACGACATAACCTCAAATTTTACGCATGTTTTGGTTTTCTTGAAATCGAATTTATTTAGAGTTTTTAAACAAATAAATCGAAATGCCGAAAGTAAAACCAGCGAAAAAGAGCCGTATTCACAATGAAGTCGCAAAACAAGGTGAGATTTATAATAAAATCCGAAATATTGTACATAACCAAATTGTTTTCCAGGAATTATGTTCAACAAAGACTTCGGTCAGCATATTTTAAAGAATCCACTAGTGATAACGTCAATGTTGGACAAAGCCGGCTTGCGTTCAACCGATGTGGCCCTGGAAATCGGCCCCGGTACCGGTAATTTAACAATAAAACTACTGGAACAAGTTAAAAAAGTTATAGCTTGCGAAATTGATACGCGTCTAGTTGCCGAATTACAGAAACGCGTACAAGGTACACCGTACCAACAAAAATTACAAATCCTGATTGGTGACGTCTTGAAGACGGAATTACCATTTTTCGATATTTGCGTAGCCAATGTACCGTACCAAATATCATCGCCGTTAGTCTTCAAATTGTTGTTACATCGCCCGTTCTTCCGTTGCGCCGTATTGATGTTCCAACGGGAATTTGCGCAACGGCTGGTCGCCAAACCGGGCGATAAATTGTATTGTCGCTTATCGATCAATACGCAATTATTAGCGAGAGTTGATATGTTGATGAAAGTCGGTAAGAATAATTTCCGACCGCCGCCGAAAGTTGAATCGTCTGTTGTGCGAATTGAGCCAAGAAATCCGCCACCTCCGATACCCTATACAGAATGGGACGGTTTGACTCGTATAGCGTTCATAAGGAAGAATAAAACGTTGGCTAGTGCGTTTAAACAGACAACAGTCTTGGCGGCTTTAGATAAGAATTATCGTTTGCATTGTAGTCTTCATAATAAGGCAAGAATTTAGATTTTAATCCACATGATTATTATATTTGGCTGTATTGTAGACGATACCGGAAGATTTTAATATTAAGGATAAAGTTGAAGAAATTTTAGAAGGAGTTGAAGCCGGTCAAAGTCGAGCTAGAACGATGGATATTGACGATTTTATCAAGTAAATAAGTGATTTAAATTCGATTGTTTTACTGATAAAAGCAATTTATTTACAGGTTGTTACATGCGTTCAACAGTGAAGGTATCCACTTCTCGTAGCTACAAAATTTTTGTAAACAAATTACAAAATTTATTTATAATTTTTCGTATTTTTAACGATTTTATCTGTGAAGTTAAAGTTTATTTAAAAGTGCACCAGTTTGGACTTCCTGTACTCCTTTGGAACTGTTAAGTATTTAAAAATTCAATATTTTTAAAACAAATTGGTAATTTTTTACGTCACTTCAACCAAAATTACAGGCCTGTTTTCTTCATTTCGTCAATTATTAGACTGCATTGGGTTTTCGATTTTTAAACCGTCTATTTAGTTGTAAAAATTTCAAAAATTTCATCACTTATAGGCCTGAAAATTCTCCTGTAAGTTAATTGAGTTTTCATCTCGTGCAAGGCCAATTTTCTTTAAAATTCGGAAAATTCTTGGTTAATTCTTAAAAGCCGCGTTCTAATGGAGAAATCAAACATATTTTTAGAAAAACAATATATTTACATTTTATTACATAATTTCAACATGGGATTAACTCTAGGGTAACATTTCAGAATAAATTACACAAAATATTTTAAATAAACTTTGGACTTGGACACTTATTGATTCGTATTTATCGTTTCCTCCTCTACATTTCTAAATTCTGGACTTCCAAGTATTATATCTATAGAACAAAAATTATTATCAATTACGATTGTTTTGTTCAAAATTTACCAAAAGTCCTCTTGATATTATCTTCGTTTTTTAATTTCTCTCGTATCGGTTTTGAAATACTTCTAGCCGTTAGACTATGAACCGGTTTACTTTTATTAATAGCCTAAAATTATAAAAATTAAAATTGTCGATAACAAATACAATAATTAAGTTACTTCGTTGCTTTCGAATTTCTTCTTCAAATCTTTAACAGAAACAAAACTTTGTTGTTTCAAATCGTTCAATTTCGAATCATTCACGTTACGATTGTGCGATTCGTGTTCGTTTCTTTGTTGTATTTTCGATAGATTCGGAAATGATTTGGACAATTCACCCAAACGATTCGCCACTAAACGTTTCTGTTTCAATTGGGTGATTTCCGGATCTTGATCAACGCAGTTTTGTCGTTGTAAAATTTCATTATCCGACAATTCTAAACTAAAATTATCCATGTTTGTTTCACTTGGGGGTTTTTCTAATTTCTCGAATTGTTCGACATATATTGGCGATAATTCAAAAGTCATTTCGCTAATTTTCGACGTTTTCGGTGTTGATATCAGAATTTCAGCTGTTGTTTCATGGTGATCAACCGGTATTTCTTCACGATTACTTAAAGCGAAATTACGCACAACCGGATCTGAGTAAATTTTCTTAATTAGTGTATTATCAGACTTTTTACTGCGTTTCTGGGCTATTGGTGTGACTCTAGTTTGTCGTGGTTTCACTTCCGGAATTTGTTCTTCTTTACGATTATTTGTATCGTAAAATAATTCTTCAGTATTGCTATAAATTTGAATATTTTCAGGTTTCGTTTCGATTTTTTCAAACACCTCAGGAATATGTACCGGCCCTTTACTATCGAATTCTATCGAAATGTTCGTTGAACTAACATCATTAACATCGATCTGTATCGCATTGATTTCATCGTTGTTTATCGGTTTATAAAGCAAACCTTCTGTGTTAACTGTAATTAATAATTCATTCTCACCACCATCGGATGTTTTTCGGTAAATTTTCGCATTCTCAACATCGTAACAATTGACCAAACTCAAGTCGGAATCGCTCGTTATCGTTTCAACGTTGTCTTGTTTCGTGTTGTTGCCATCGAATTCAGTTTCATTTTGAACTATACCAGAATCATCATCGATGATCGTTGGAATAGCTCGATAGCTGTCTTCAATCGGAGTACGCTATGAATTATGATTTTATTAAACAAAGCAAATGATTGGTAATGAAGACAAGCACCAAAATAGCCAAAAGCTTTGAGTATTGTTAGTATTGCTGCTAATTTCCTAAATTTGTTAAAAATGATTCGAATAATGAAGCAAACTTACCACTAGTAGATTTGTACAAAATTGATAGAAAATTAATAAACAATCTAACAATTTTCCTTATTTATTCCGTTACAATATCAACAATACTCAATTGACTAAAAATTTGTACATAAAAACTCGACTATTGTTCTAAACTAGAAATAAAATGGCAAATACGGGAGTCATCACATGTTATAATTGTTCAGGAAAATGCATTAGTGGATTTTGAACGAAATTCTTGCTCGAATTTTGCGGTGTATACAGATTTCTCGGTAGGCTAGAGTATGTGAACTGTTCCTCCAATTCGGCAATATGGTCCTTTAGACTTACCTCATTTTTCTTGTGAGTACCGCCGGACGGCAATGAGGCTTGTCGCAAATAATAATCGCGACCGTACCTGTAAACAATTACACTCGATTAAATCCCAATTATGCAATTTTTATTATCGATTATTGTACGGAAGCCAAGCAAACTTGCCTGTAATTTTTCCGTTTTTGACGATCTTCATCTAGAATATCAACTAATCGACTCATTTTTGTATTGCAATACAATTAGACTATCATAAACTTTAGTGTGGAATTTACGAAATAATTTAAGATTAATTCTTATCAGTTTTAATCGTGATAATATCGCGTTTTATTATCTTTGGACAATTTAATAATTCTCTACTTACCCTATATTTGTTTTTATTCTTTTTTCAATACTCTCTTTTGTGTACGGATTATATTTCATTTCAACTGGATGTTTCCATTTCTCTTTCTCCTTTTTGCTGTATTGTCCGGAAAACTCTAAATCTTCACTATCAGGCCTGAAAATCGATCAAATTCGAGTATATTTTCTTACAATAACTCAAACTTACAATTCTATCGAATTTTTCTCTATAGTTCGTGGCAAAGAAGCGTACTTCTCTGTATATTCTGTATCCTTTTCTGTGTTACTATAAACGGACAATATTGAAGTATCTTCGATATCTGTAAATAAAATAAAATCAATAATTTGAGAGTCGGAAATTTAAAAAATAGACGCACTTTCATCGTCTAGTGAGATATCAGCTTTGGGTGCCCCGTGATAATTCCTCTCATCTTCATGATTGACATCTTCTTTAACGCCCGAATCAGCCGACGATTCATCATCCGATCCGTTATGGTCGTCATCGACTCGATTATTAATTGAATTTTTACCACCAATTACAGTTTTCGATTCAATTAATAACGTGTTCAAACCGGGCACATGTTCAATGTCGCCGTAATCGGAACCGACATCTGATAGATCCGAAGTTTCATCGATTTCACGATCACCGATTAGAACTTTAGCTTCACTAGTCGGATTCGGCACCAACATTGGTACCGGTACTGGTGAATGTGTGCCATTTTGGAATTTTCGTTTCTGTAAATACCAATTATTGTCATCACTATTCAATAATGATGTGGAATTTGCTGTTTCGTAATCGTGATCGTCATCCGAATCGGTTGGGGGGATCTCTTCGATTCGTTGTTGGATCTAAAATCGATCATTTTAATTGGGGGTGATTTGTTAATTCCAATGGGTTACTGTTAGTGATACACGATCGATGTATTTGGCCGAACCACTAGAATCACTGTGTATCCATTCTTCTAGACTTGAAACGGATGTCGTTTCTAAATCGGCGTTTTTCCACTTATCTTCGAGAGTTTCATCGCCGAAATAGTATTCTTTATTTTTGTATTTCGATGAGGAATGACGACTTGAAATACTGGCTGCAGACGATGATGGTTGGGTATTTTGGGAATTTGCCACCACCTAAAACGATTTTTTATTAAAATCGAATTTTAATTTAATCCCAACAAAATGTACACATTTTTTCTCGAAACACCAACAATAACAACCGCCATTTTTACAATATCCTAGCTACATTTGTACATATAATTTAGTTTTATGGTTTCAAGTATAATTAAATAAAATGAAACCATAAAACAATACGATATTGCCAAACTGATAACAGATTACGTTATTTTTTTATAATTGTAATTAAAATAATAATAATACTAACTTTATTTAAAATAGCTGTCGCTAGGAGGTCTTCGTATGTCCGACTGTTATCTTCCGGTATAGCTGGATGTTCTTCGTTACGATTCAGTTTCGGTAAATTCAGACTTTCGTGTAGGATTTTTTCGATTAATTGCTTTAAAGCCGCGTGTGCTGTACACGGTGATTGTCCCGAAACAGGTAAATCTAAACAGATTACAAAATAAATACGAAATGGAAAAAATTATAATTATTAGAGAATTAGTCACGGATTAAATTTAGCGAATTATATTATTAGTGAGCTTACCAAGAAGGACTTCAATTAAATAATAATAACCATAAACCACAACACATAAAACTACCCACATTGAAATTAGAGTATTTAATAGAATTGTGAAAAACATGATCGATTATTGTCGGAAAATTCCTAAAAAAACGTTTATTATTATCGATTTTCACTTTGTAATTGTACGATTTTATGGTTTCTCACTCGCGCTGTAAAATACTCGAAAAGGGTAAAGTTTGATGTGTTTGATTAATTGTAAGTGCACCGATAATATGTGTTCTCTCGAGTATACGTTTAGCTATTTGTGTTTAATTTCGACCAAAGGTAAATACATTACCTTGGCTTTTGTGAAGGTCGCATGTTTATTAAGAAAATTTTTATTCTTACTTCAAAACAGCAAAAAAACAAATCAATTGATAACACTTTAAATGTTCTATTGTTGTACGAGACTCATTATCCTAATACGGATAACGGTCGTGAAATGCCTAAGTGTGGAAAAATAATTGGAACTTCAACTGCATACCAAAACGAGTGTAGTGACGAAATTTACACCGCAAATTGTAAACACCTTATTTTTTATTAAATAAATAAATGTTGGAATTTTCACGAATAATTCAACTCGACTATCAAACACTGATAGTGTTAAAAACTAATTGCTAGAATCTCAATAAACACGTTTCTTTCACTTTCTGTCCAATCTCCAATCTTCATCCTTTCGAATTTTGCAGTTTTTTTGTTTAATCAAAATGAAAATCGAATATTATTTAAAACTAACCGATACGTATCGAAATTTCCACTATTTAAACATCGTCTATTGATTATTTAAAAAAAATTGGATAATTTTCAAACACGCTCACGATATTGAAAGAAAGGTACGCACATCATGCTCGAACGAGTGATACTGGTGATACTGGCAACCGATAAAAGATGGTCAAGTTGTTTTCCAGCCGAAAGTGAAGGATTATCAGAAATTCCAACGGAATTAGTGCGAAATTTATAGTTTTTGTGCATTTTTTTTTTAATACAAACTTACTAGCGATGGAAATATGTAAAGCCGACCCTAAATCAATGAGGACATTAGTGAGGTCTTGGTGGTACCTCTCGAATAAATCATCGTCTGTAAAATATTTTGTTAGTTTTGTTAGTAATTTTTTATGATTAATAGTAAATTAGTTTAATTTGTTTGAAATTAACGATTTCACTTACATTCTCCATTGTTGTATAACCGTGAAACGCTAGCATCATCGACACCATCACCAAGCATAGCCTCAACTAATCTCTCAATAAAATCGCGTACTTGTTCCCTTTCTTTCTTCCTTATAGCTTCAATATCTTCATCAATCTCGTCAATACCAGCACAATTGTCGTGTTTATTCTGGCCATCCATGGTAAATGCGAATAATTTCAGATTTGGTTGGATTGTATTAAGTATATTTTGGTACCATGGTGGTTGTTTGCGGCATATATTGCATATCCAACCGCGATCTAATGGACGATATTTGGAACAGCGCTGTTTGCAAACCTTCTTGCCGCATTTTAAACATTCAACAATACGATCGGTCTCTAAGACACCTTCAATTGAGCGTAGATGACGATTGCACACGAAACAGTACCATTGGGACGGTGGTAATTTTCGATTTCTAAAAAATAAATGGGGGTTTTTATCGAGATTTAGGTCGAAGCCTAGCATGAATCACTGATAAAAAGCCATTCGATCATTTCCTAAAATAATCCAATTAGATAATCGCCTTTGAATGGCCTATTATTCCTATAAAACTATTACCACAGATATGATTATAGGCGCCTTAAATTTTCCAGACTTTCAAGTCGCCGCGAAAATTTGTCAATATTATCTTTAGCCGAATCGAAATTTCAACGTACGTCTAGAATTAAAACGTCGCAATTTTCATCTTTACTGATAAGAATCGAGATTTACTCTTCATAACTAAATTGGCAGTTTTTAGATAGACTACAATTAAAGATGTATTTTCATTGAGTTTAACACCTCTGAAAATTTTCGAAGGAAAATTGTGTGTAAACTAGGGAACCATGAAAATCGAAATTTCGTTAAGGCCAACAAAACAAAAACAATATTCGTCTTATAATTGTTACCATTGTTTTAAAACAATAATTTTCGTTAATTTGTCTCAATTTTCTCACATGACTTTCTTCAATATTGAAAACAATATTGTTCTATTTTCCAGTCTACTTTCGTGATTAACGCTTCATAAAGAGCAAATTGTTGGGTTTTTCTGTATTCTCCAATAATTTCTACAATTCTACCGCTTAAAAATACAATAGCTTGGAATTATTTTGCTAAAACGCCAATAGAAGCGTTACTCCCCAATTATTTTCCACGATTTTCTAATTCTCACGTGATAATCGTTCGAAATTAAATTAAAATTAACGATGTTTTAATTTCAATTCGGTATTCTATTCAGTCACTTTTAACTCATTTCATCCATTTATCAATAATTGAACGGAAAATTACAAAGAATTAAAAACGTATTCATCGAGATGTTCTCCTTGGACGTTACAGCCTAAAAAATTATCCCTACTAGTCTACAAAACCAGAAAATAACTCAATTCGGCCGAAATTATCATCAACAACAATCACAAAGGTGCCCTGTGGGTAAAATTCATCTCTAAACGATGATATTCATTTAAGTGTATTTGCCGCTTGTGGCTGGACAAAACAATAAACAAGAAGACTATCGACCTTTAGACCTGTTTGTAATTTTTTGAAATCGTACAGGAACACAAAACGTTGTGAATTATCTCCAAACTGGATAAACTAGTAATTGATATCGTCCAGTTGAAGTGTCGAAAAAACGGGAAAACTTGTGAGTTGTAGATGAAATAATAATTATTTTTAGAGGACTCGTTCTTAACAATAAATTCTAATTAATAATTGGATTTTTTAATTGCTGATTTCACGGTTTAGCATCCTGCTATTAATAATACCAAAAAAAAAAACAAAACAAGGAAATGATTACAATGAATAACAATCACTAATCACAAGGATAGTGATAACAATAACAACATTAAGTAGGTTAAGTGATTCGAATAAACATGAAATGTACATATAAATAAACGATCCGTTTTCATACCCGATGTAAAATCGATTTTTTGTGTTAAGGAAATTTTAGTCAGAGACGGTGTTACAAGTGAAACTTACAAGAAGTTTACACCTTCCGTATCTAAATTGAGTATTTAAATAAACATTAAATTGCATAACAAATGATTGGATAATTCAACATTAAAACAAGCATTTGGTGTTCTACTTTGTCGTGAAAGTCTTCAGTTTTTACAAGTCTTCAACAGATTATTCCACACTTTTACTTTCATTACTGTTATGTCTGGTAGTTCAACTATCGACAGCTTGCTAATTCGATATAACTAAAAAGAAACCAATGATAATAAAAATAATTCGATTTCAAACAAATTTTAAGGTTTCCAGTGTTCATTTTACTAAAACCATGTTAACGTACTTTGTGTCTAGTGTAGGTATGCGTAGTGATAATCCACCAGGTGTCATACCACAGAATTCGACACTTTTAGACACTTTCATGGCTTTATTTATGTTATGTGCTATCGAAGTTGTTATTTTGAAAATTATGGTATTTGATGAAGAGCAAGAACAGAGGCGAACAGCTGTTAGTGCCTGGTTTGAGCCGAATTATGAGACTAGTTGATAGAAACCAAAGAAATTGTTGTATTTGATGTCGTTTTTGTAAAAACAATTTAGTTCATTTAATTAAATCATCCAAGACCTTGAAATTATTTATTTTTAACACCGCACTTGCTAACAATGTTAGTTTTGATCTAGAATAACCGAAAGAATGACACAAAAGAGCCTCTTCGGTTTTGTTTTATTGCTAACAATCCGATTAATTAGTGGCGATAAGAATATTTTTTGTTACTACAACAGTCGAGCTTTTTATCGAGAAGGTAAATATCGTTATTTTTTTAATACTTGAAAATACTGGAAATTTTAGACTTAATTCTAGACGTCAATGCTGTGTAATTCAAGTGACCATAACCGATTCTTACGCATTCACCTTGGCACTTTTTTATATTTGTCATTATCATTTGAAATGATGGAATTCTAATTTTATTCGGCTATTATCTTGTAGGTCAAGGCCAATTTAATATATCTGATATTGAACCGGCTCTCCAATATTGTACGCATCTATTTTACGGTTTTGCTGGTGTCCATCCGACAACATACAAATTACAATTATTGAATCAACAACTGGATATTGATCGAAAGAATTTCGACAATATTCTAACTTATAAACGCCAATTTCCCGGTTTGAAGATTCTGTTATCAATTGGCGGTGGTGAAGATGAAACACCAACAAATGGGAGACGAAAATATCTCGATTTGCTTGAATCGACCGATTATCGTTTGGATTTTATCGACTCGATTAACGAATTTTTGAAACAACACCGGTTCGACGGTATCGATTTAGGGTGGCAATTTCCGGAAACAAAACCGAAAAGAAACCGGGGAGTTATCGGTAAGAAACTACAACTTTTGTAAATCTAAACGTTTGGCCTGTTGAAAAACCCCAGTATTCCGAATTTTACAGGAAAAACCGATATTTGTTTCTAAGAAAGACCTTATGTAAGCTTATAGGTTTCGTCATTTACGATTAAAGCTAATTTTATTCCAATTTTCGGAATTAACGCCGATTTAGATTAATTATTTGTTTTTAACTGCAGGTTCAGCTTATCATTCATTAAAAAAGAAGCTGACTGGCCAATCGTCTAAAGACTTGAATGCGGACAACCATAAAGAGCAATTCACGAATCTTGTACGGGAATTGAAGAATTCATTAAAAAATTCAAATCACCTCCTAACACTTTCCGTACTTCCCAATGTTAATAGTTCTGGTAATTCTAAATTACTCTAAATTTTTCTAATAATCAAATTGTTGATTTTTAGTGTATTTGAATCCCCGAATTCTGGCCCCAAATCTAGATTTTATCAACCTATTAATATTCGATTTCTACACACCGAAACGTACCCCAAATCTAGCCGATTATCCGTCACCATTATTTGAAGCAATTGATCGACGTTTAGATGAGAATATTGATCGACAAATTCATTATTGGTTAGAGCATGGTACGCCGAAACAAAAACTAGTTTTGGGTATACCAACATATGGACGTGCATGGAAATTGACGGCAACCAGGGAAATACCACCAGTTGAAGCGGATGGACCGGGCCAAGCAGGACCATTTATTAAAGAACCCGGTTTGTGGAGTTATTCGGAAATTTGTCATGCTTTCGGTAATCCAGATAAACAAAAGAGTTTGGAGAGATTCCACGATTCCAGTCTGAGATATGGTGAACGAATCGAATAATTCATGGATTTTTAATTTGTTTCATTTTATTTCATAGGAGATTATGCGTTTCGTTTGCCGAAAAATGGTGAAGGCATCTGGGTCGGTTATGAAGATCCCGAGTTTGTTGCGAAAAAGGCGAATTATGTTAAAAGTAAAAATTTGCAAGGTTTGTCGATTTTCGATTTAACATTGGATGATTTTCGGGGTATTTGCGGGGAGAAATTCCCGATATTGCGTGCTGCGAAACAAAGTTTACAATAGTTTTTAAGATTCTGTAATTATTGTCGAATAAAGCGCTTCTCAAACAGTTTTAGTCAATTTTGATGATAAAGCAAAACTAATATTTGCCCAAAAATTATAATTTAATTAAGTGGAAACAAGGTCAAAATGATTTAAATTCAAAAATTCTGTGAAGGGGCACCTGCTATTTAAAATTTGACTTACAAATTGTGTTAATCGTTCAGATTATAGAAAAATTCCCATTTTCCGATAATTTACAAAACCAAATATTATAAATCACAGACTTACAAACAAACAAAAAAATTAACATAAATTCTATAAATAATTTCGTTAATTTAAAACCAACTAACTACACTAATTTTTATAGTTTTCAATATGCCTCTCTACTATAAACCGGAATTGCGCTATCAAAAGATCGTACAGGGCAGTCATCTGGAACAAACATCCAACACATACCTGCCAGTGTTTCGAAATAAAAGTGTGTTATTTTTACAAAATAGCGCTCGGAAAATTAAAAACAGTAAACTGGTGGGATCGAAAAAATGTGACTTTTACGTAATCTTGAACGTGTTCCGTTCAGTATCGCTTTAGGAAAAATTCATCTCCGGCCTTTGAACTTTTGAATAAAAATTTCCAATAATAACAACAAATCGAAAGAGGAAAAAAGTTGTTGACTTTTGCCAGACAGTCAACAATAGAAGAGAAATTTTTCCAAGTACGATTCTAATTGACCAATTGTTTACTCAAATGACTTTTCGACGATAAAGTCTGAGAATCTTCATTATTCTAGGAGTTTAATGTTTCACAACTATTCTATTTGGTCTAGATTATAACAAAAAGTAGGTTTTCTGGAAATTTCACTCTTATAGTCTTTTAAAAGAAACACCGATTTAAGCATCACTTTCTAACCCAAAAGAAGAACAAGCTGAAATAGTAGAAGAAAGGTGAATCAAATTGGCAGTTAATCATTACCGGACCCACCCATCTATGTTTACAACTTTCACGATTTTTTTCTTTCGTTTAGCAAAAAGATTATAGAATTTAGCAACTAAAAAATATAATTGTAATTAAAATCTAATTTATTATTATTCACTAAATTAAAAACCAATAATAATAAAAGATAAAAGTTGCTTGTCATGGTTTCTCCACGTTCATTCTTACAGCTATTACAAATCTACCCGTTATCTAGATAAGCAGTTTCGTTAAATATATCTCGTTCGAAAACTAAAGTACATGACAGGTGGTAGTTCCATTGCAAGGCCGCTTGTTCTAAAGCGCTGACTCCAACAGAAATTTCGTTTAGAGTGATAAGAATTAGTGATTTTGTAATTTCTGAATGTGATTCTTCATTTGATAACCAAAGACAACATGATCATGGTCATCAATTACAGAACCATGAAAACAATAATGTGAAACTTTGTGAAAAATGATCCTTTTGTTCAGTGTTATATTTCTTGTATTTTAATGGATACTTTCAACATTTTTCCTTTTTTAGAAGCGACTCTTGATAAATTTCATGAATTCTTAGCTTTCTATTTTTTGTTTTCCTTCTCCAAAACAGCGCACCTTCTGGGTGGCCAGATAATTTCGCCCACATGATCGATAATTATTATTTCTTCACTTTATTTGCATAAATTTTGATTGAAACTAAGCCGAATTTCGTTACTTGAATTAATTCTAGTTTTTCTAGTTAGATTGGTTTTGTTAGGGGCCTTTTGTTTCACTCCAATAGGTTGGTTTTTTTGGTAAAATATCGATTAATTTCCTGGACTATTGAGTTAGATTTTTTAATTTCGCAATTTTAAAGACGACAACAAAATGAAGAATTAATTCAAACAACTCTAATAAAGGATCAAAGTTTTTTGAAAGCCGCGGGGTAGCACAATTTTGTTATCGACTATCGTTTTATCAAATAGTGTCGAGTGTTTTTCTATTTAACTAACAAATTAGCAATACCTTCAATTTCACAGTTTCATAAATTTCAATAATTCCGCGTTTCTATTGGGTTTTTTACAAGACCAAAAAAATTACCTTTGATTTTTATATCCTTGGACTAATACATAACAAACACCAGATATAATACCGGCAACAACACTAACCCCCAACCCTGTAGTCACCATTAACGTTACAGCATCCGATGGCATCTCTTAAACACAATTACTAACACTTTTACCGGGAAAAAAGCAGTTTTCCTCTAACAGAATGTGCGGTTGATACTACAATTTTACATTTTTTAACGATCACGAGACTGTAGCTCTCACTCCTTTAAAATATTTTATTTGTTACGAGCGATAAACGTACAGTACAGACGACGTCGTCGCCGTCTCCGTCGTCGTTAATTATTAGAAAACCGTGCAGTGGAGTATGCTTGACGCACGCCGACCTTGTGAAGGTAAACACAACAGGTTCTCTCAGTTTATTAAAAGATCCACGAAGAAAGCAAAATTTATTACGACTACTGTTTGAATGATGAATGAATTGTTGTGATTAGCATCGCTAGATGAAGATTAAACATTTCCGTTTGGGTTTTCGTTAATTATTTCTCGGATTCTATTGAATGAAGATTGCAATTAATTTCCGACTGGGATTTCTTTAGAATGAAAAAAATCAATTTTGTAGTACAAGAGAGAAAGCTCAGCCTTTGGCTACATGAGCCAAACCTATACTTACATGAAGAATTTTCTCATTATTATCCGGATTAATATTATCGTTCTTATTAATAAATCACTATTAATCTTGAACAATTCTTTTAAACCGTTCGAACCGTAATTCAGTTAAATTACCATTTGGACTTTTACTAGTGTTATCAATACCAACTTCACTATTATGGATATTTATTATGACTGATAATTCATTTAATCAACCCAATATAAATAAAAATATCTATCTGGTTATTGTTTTCCCCGAAAATCTATAAATGAATTGCAATTAATTGAACTCTTCTTAATGAATGTTTTCATAATACTACTCGAACATCTAACGGATTTAATTCTTTTTGTCGTATATTTTTTCAATAGGAAATATTAAAAGACGTGACTTCCTTCTGGGCATTGTTCCAATTGAAGTGTCTTCTGGTTTGATTTTTTCCTATAATTTCTAGCGTTTAATAATGGTCATAATGATTCATCATTACAATCAACTTTCAATAAATCGCCATATCGAAAACGAAAAAGACCAAACTCAAGTGAATTTTGTTCGCACGTTTGAAAAGTTTCAAGTGCTAATAGGAGCAAATTTAATAGATTCAACAATCACTTGTCGTTGTAATCGAATATGAAATAAATCAATAAACAATTATAAGTTTTCCTGTATTGTAGACACCGTTATTTAGCTTGTTTATTTTGTTCCTGGTTTGTATGAATAACAAATTTGTCTTACGTGCAAATATGAGATTTATCAAAAGATCCAAAGGCACGTTCATGTTGAGTAATCAAATTAGAGATTCATTAAAATAAATGTTAGAAATGTGACTGACTTACCCTGGGAATTGTATCTCTTTTAAAAGTTGATTATTTTCTAAGAAGCCTTCTTGCATATAAAGAGTCTTCATTAAATTTTCGGCATCCTATCGTTATTTCCCAACTTGCAATTCGCCTACGATAGGCTAGAAATTGTACTCCAATGGCGGCCTATATGGGACACCCAGTATATGTAGCTTATAGGTTATAGAACTTCAATATAATCTTATTGTATTTTAAATTAATTTTCTGGAATTTACACAAATATTAGCTATTTAATATGAGGATTAAAGGCGATAAGATTATTTAAAAAAAGAATACAAGAGACGCCACTGACGCAATACGTCATTTCCAATAACCTTCATTGTGTCCTCTAACGGAGGACGCCACAACTAATTCCAACTATTGCGTCATATTTTTATTGCGCGGAAAATTGCTACTTCTAATCATAGCGCTCATTAAAATTATATGCATAATAAACTCGAATAATATAAAAAATTTAAACAAAATCACCTTAAGTTATAAATTTCTAAATGTATGTTACTCTATTAAACTCAATATTGTTAGGTTTTTGATAAAATTAGTTTTAATTTTGCCGATAAACATTTTCGAGCTGCATTTAGTGCGCCTGTTGTAAATAGCGGCGACGCGTCCTCCCCACCACAATATTATCCATTTTTTTTGACAGTTCAACGTGAAGCTGCCAAGATGGACGCTGATGCTTTATTGAAAATTTTCTTAATTTACCATTAAAATACCGGCAAAAATTGGTGGTTTTTATTGTTTAAATCTATTCATTTATTAAGTGCATCGCCATATATTTGTAACAATTCATTATAAGTGTTGTGTATAGAGAACAATTTTAGAAATCGAATAAAACTAGTGTGTCCTGCAAAAAACGATCAATAAAATAACAAAGAAGCTGGTAGCTAGAATTGATCACGCCTCGAAACCGCCGCTAACTATAAATATATATACATACATAAATACATAATCAACTCTTTATGGCATTATAGTTTGTTAATTGAATATAATCAAGTGACAAGGATCGATTAAATAGTTATAATTTTAAGTTTATTTAACGTCTTAGGTACATTTTGTGTTTTTTTTATTATTTTTGTCATTCAAATTTTGTTTTTCTTATTAGACCATAGTAACCAAACAAAAAACAATCATCGAACACAGCCTGCTGGGCTTCTTTCTTTTTTTTTGTAAATAGAATTACCACTTACGCATGATTGTTATTGTAATTTCTTAATAATAAAAACCAATTAGAGCCTGTCATATCTTTAATGTTAATTGTTCCAATAAATTGAATCAAATAATTATAAAATTGTATTTTGTAGATTTTTAGAATAAATCTAACCTCACTTTTTAACATCAGACTCCTATGATTCTTTTTTTTTCTTAGAAATTCCTACTTCCTTAATTTTGTAAATGTATAATTGAGAATTAACAAAGATATGGCAGAATCTCTATTTCTGTACTAAATTCTAATTCATAATTCTTCTCTAATTTACTAGACAGAAAGTGAAACATCAAAATGTCTAATAGTGTTGTTAAGGTAACTGATTCAATGTTAAATGACAGTTTATTATTGCTTGTTGGTGAAGATGGTACGGTTAGTCCGGATAAAACAACAGTAGAAAACTATTTAAGTGAGTCGTTTAATTATTGTTTCTTTTATAAAGTTAATTCACGTTTAAATGTTTAGATTCAAAGAGTGGAGCTACTGATATTCAACTAATGCACATCAATAAATCGGATAGTGATAGTATAGACGTTTCAATCGATAATTTAACTTATATCCCCGATATTGATGGTGAATATATTCGAATTTATTAATTTGTCTGTATTAAAATTACAATTTTTGTTATTGTAGCAGTTGAAGAGCCACAACAAGCACAGCAACAACAACAAACCGAAACCAATCAGGAGATGGATGAAATTGCTAGAAATTTGTACAATGTACGATTAGATCACGATTATACACCATTAACTGTAAATGAAGAAGTTAATGAATTGACAAAAACTCTAAGTATACTCGATGGTGAATCACATAAAGCTTCCACATCTAAAATTAAACATGTACAAAAAAATGACCAATCTATTAAAACGATTAAACCAAAACCTTCTGAACAAAATAATAAAATCAATACTAATAATAATAAATTGCAAATTAGAAAAACTAGACCTAAATTAAAAATAATTGAAGACGATGAAGATGATGATGATGAAGATTACGATGATGAGGATGATGAAGAAGAGGACGAAGATGATTCCGATTATGAAATGGAAGAGAGTCCGGCTGCTAGACGAATGAAACGTTCCCGACAAAAAATTGTTAAAACTAAACCAATAAAACAACAACATAAAACACCCCCAAAACCTATCCAAATTAAAAAAGAAACGGAGAAAATTCTAGAAAAATCACCACTACCACTAGCAACACCTACACAAAGTTCAATAACAACAAATGAAGAGAAATCACCGGAAAAGAAACCTGTAAAAAAAGAAAAGAAAACCCCAAAACCGATACCTGATGATTTTGCATTGTTTTCAACACCTGATATAATACGGCGTGTAGGTGGCGGTAAAGACACACAACAACCACAACCGGTAATAGCGACAACAACACCAACAGAAATTGATAAACCGGCAAAAATCGAGCACCGTTCAAAATCGGCACAAGAATCACCACAAACTACAACAATAAAAGCGATAGGTTCAAGGATGAGTTTAGATGGGAAAATTGATAAAAATAAATCAACAATAGAACCGAAAAAACGCAAAACAAGTCTCGATATGAAACGAATAACAAATGATGTAAAGAAACAGGAGGTTTCAATGAAATTTCCCAACAATAACAATAGCAGTAATAACAATATTAACAATACAAATAATAGTGGGGATAACGATAATTTAGATATGCCGAGTGCCGAAGAAATTCGCGATATAATGAATGCTGAAAATAATTTAGATAACAATGATTTAAATAGTGGTGACCAGACACTAGATGGAGGTGGTTTAGATATAGATCCGAGTTTATTAGAAAATCTAAATAACGATTTAATATCGGAAGATATACTTTATCAAGTTGCACAATCTTTAGTATCGAATACCGAATTGCAAAATGCAATTGATAAAAGTATAAATGAGGGAAATTTAGTTTTAGATCCGTCAATTATACAACAGCAAGACCAAGCGATAACACAAAATGAATCAACTCCTGTACAGGTGAATGTCATTAAAACTGTTTTAAATTCTTTATTAATTATGTAAATAAAATAAATATTTATCGAAAAAGCTGTTTATTTATTAAAATAAATTTAATGAAATAAAGAACGATTTTAATCGAGGAAATCTGTGTTTATTAGGAATCATCAACAAATTCGACACAAAAAGGCACCCAAATTGTACGACCAGATGGGCGGATCGTTGTTATACCACCTATAGAAAGGCCTACAACAAGAAGTCGAAATAAAAATAAAGAAATTGAAAAACCTGTAAAGTAAGTACTTGAAATTATTCAAAATTAAAATTAAAATCGATTAAATTTTTTTTAGACCTACACATAAACCGTTAGATGAAGAACACGTTTCTGGTAATGAACTGGACAGTTCCGCCGATGAAGAGGACGATGAAGAAGAATCGGAAGACGACCCAAATAAATTGTGGTGCATCTGCAATCAACCACACAATAACCGTTTCATGATCTGCTGTGACACCTGTGAAGAATGGTACCACGGTAAATGTGTAAATATAACGAAAGCAATGGGCCAACAAATGGAATCAGAAGGCAAAGAATGGATTTGCTTATTTTGTAAAGTAGGTTGTTGTTTTTGGAGTTTGTTAAGTTGTACAATTGGGAATTTTTGTAGGATCCTCAACTGAAACGGCCACAGGCTGCAGCTAGACGTATAAGGAAAGCGTCCAGGAATTCCCGACAATCATCGGACAGTACAGGGAGTACTAAAGTTCCCGAGGGCGGTACAGTTCCTTGTGTGGTCTGTCAAAAACAGTCACGAATCAATTCGATATTTTGCAGTGAAGCTTGTATTTTAGCGCATGCACAAGGCGTTGAAAGAGTATGTTAATAGATTTTTTCCTCTTCTTTAAAACACAAAAAATAGCTCAATTTAACGGACTGATTTTAAGAATAAAACAATTTTTATATTAAATAATCAAGACAATTTTGATACCTTTCCAATTTCAAACAATTTCCATTTGTGTTTATTGTTTTGAAATTTGTTTATGTCTCCCGTTTTGTATTTTATAATTTAATTTGAATCTATTAAATATCGACCAAAAACAGTCCGTTAAATTGAATAGATTTTGGGGTTATTCTATGACAATATGGATTTTATTGTGTAACAGGTGGTTGTATTCGAGAGAGCGACTGGAAATATGTTGACAGGTAATAAAGCACCAAGTGCTGCAAATCTTGAACAATGGCTGAAAGAACATCCAGGCTATGAAGTTGTCCGTTCGGCTGGTAAAGTCGTTACAGCTAAACAAACTCAACCGAATTTCACCCAATCGAAATTTAAATTATTGAAAAATTCTGATAATAACGGCGTATCGATAGCTGTACAGAAAAAAGGTGTTAATATTGGCGTTTTAAAACATCTACCCAAAGGCTCAACACCGGGCATTAAAGCTAACACTACAACAGGGGCGCCTACAACAAATCTTAAAGGAAATCTAAAAATGTTCAGTAAACAAATAACAACTACCCCACAACAAAAAATACAACAAAAACCCAATTTGAGTCAAACAACAAAAATACCAACAATTTCTACAACAACAACGACAGTTGTTACAACACCGATTAAACCGAAATTGATGAATCAAAGTGGAAAATCGCCAAGTACACCATCAAATAAAGATAAACCGATGCCGATAAAAACACCAAAATCACGTCAAGCTGAAATAACACCACAACCGAAACAAGAAAATATCCGTGAGAACGTCCAGAAGACACTATTTGAACAATTAACCAACCGTTTAAAAATGGTTGATGATCTTAAATTAACAGAGGATGAAGTCAAAAGTATATCGAATGAAATTGAATCGCAATTGTATAAATGTTTCGGTGATACAGGCCAGAAATATCGCAACAAATATCGTAGTCTTATATTTAATATAAAAGATATAAAAAATCAAACATTATGGAGGCGTATTTGTGAGAAATCGATAAATCCATATCAATTAGTTCGTTTATCGCCGGATGATTTGGCTAGTCAAGAATTGGCATTATGGCGTGAACGTGAAGCTAAACATCAGTTGGATATGATTAAAAAATCGGAATTGGAATTGTTGAATTGTAATCGTCAATATGTATTGAAAACACATAAAGGTGAACAAGTTTTAGAAGAAAATCGCCCATCTGCTGATAATATTGATACAGCAGAAGTTATAACTAGTTTAACAGAAGCTGATAAAGATTCAACAACTCAACCGGCGACAACAACAACTACTACAACAAAAAGTGAACATTCAAAGGAGCATAACAATAAAAAAACTTCAAAACACAGTCATCGCGATAAAGAGCACAAATCAAATAAAGATAAAGAACGGCATAGATCATCGAGTAAAGATCGCAGTCGTAGACGTTCTAGAAGTCGCGATCATAGCCGTAAACGATCAAGAAGTCGCGATAAACATCGAAAATCGTCATCAACTTCATCGTCGACATCATCACATAAGAGTTCACGGCATAAAAAAGAAAGCCATTCGACTACAACAACAACTACAACTGATAAATTAGATAAAAAATCAAAAGAAATCTTGGAACAATTAGTCGATAATAAAATTGTACCACCATTAGAAGATCGACTATGGAAACATGTACCGCAAGAAGATGTCGTACCGGCGCCAGTAGCTGAAAGTGATAGTGATCATGAACCGACTTCAACAGTTTCAATACCAACACCACCACGTAGTAGTGAAACTGATGATACACAAACGAATCAATCTGTAACGATTGAAACTAAAGAGAAAACAACAAAAGACGAAGCACCTGTAGTAAAGGAACGTAGTGCTTCGCCAACTTTACCACCGCCGGTTACACAACAATTAACAAAAGCACAATCGGCTGAAATATGGCGTGGTGTTATTAATATGATTGATGTTGCACAAATTTCTATAACTGCACATGAAGTTTCAGGTATTTCTTCGAATTATTTTCTATTTTGGGTATTAATTTTTTTCTGTGATAGGTGATTGTAATGGTCTTGGTACTGAATTACCACCGAATCTAGACATAGTTGGTCGTATATCACCGGATACAGTATGGGATTATATTGGTAAAATGAAGTGTTCAAATAGTAAAATTATCTCATTAGTAAGACTGAATGCTATAAATGTTGAAGAGAAAATGCCATATTTGGCATTATATAGTTATTTATCGAGTCGTAATCGTTTAGGTGTTGTTAAAAGTACAAATAAAGCTGTTAAAGATTTTTATATATTACCATTAGCCTCACAAAAACCAATACCGCAAGCACTATTACCGATAACTGGGCCTGGTTTTGAAGAATCTAGACCGGCATTATTGTTGGGTATTATTGTACGCGATAAAAGAAAACGACCATTATTAGACACGAATACGGCAATAAATGTAAAGAAAACCAAAATCGAACCATCTGTACAACCACAAAGATCGTACACACCACCACCGGTGAAAGATTCGAAATTGAAACTACCCTTACCGCCACCGGTCGGTGGCGATGAAGATGACGGTAATTGTAAATATCGTTTAAAATCTTCCGATTTAATCAAATTAAAATTAATTTACAGACGAACCGTACAGTCCGGAAGATTCGGATCCGGACAGTATGGCTACACCTCTACCAACAGATACAGCTTCCGGAACCGGCTTAAGTACCAGCTTCTTAGACTCCAGTGTTGCTTCATCATTTCAACCATTCTCAAATAAATTCGACAACATACCAGGTATTTGTTTAATCGACGATTATTATAAATTAAATTAATCAAAAATGAATAGGATTAGGTAACCCGGTCTTGCCGTCAAGCACTCAAGAGTTACAGCGCCAAATGGAGAAGTTAAATAAAGAAATCGAAATGCAAAAATCGGAAATCAATAGTATTAGCCAGAATATCGCTACAGCTTCTACCGAAATCGGTTCATCGGCATTGGCTAATATCAATTTACCGAGTAATTTACAACAAATCTTGGATAGTATCAAAACAATAAGTGCAGTATCGAATACAGAAACCGAAGAAATCGAGGTAATTTCAATTAAATAAAATCAATAAAATTAATTACTTTCTAATTACGAAACAGCCAGAAGATCCAAGTCCTGTGAAAGAGAAAAGTCCGGATTTAACAATACCTTTAATACTACCAACGAATTTCTCACGTCCACTACAACAACAAAATTCCGATGATTTATCGCCGGGAACAATTCCGTTGAATCTTCCAAATAAAAAGAAACCTACAGATTTGGATAAGAGTAATAATGGCAGTAATAGTAATAGTAGTAATAGTGTGTTGGGTCTATTATCAGAAGAGGATTTGATAAAGAAAGCTGCCGAAATGCTGGGAGAAACCAACGATAATAATCCAAAAGAGCCACCACCAGTCAAAACAACAGAAGCACCGGTGAAGACGCCAATATCGTTTTCTTTCACCAATTCGTTGGCAAAAAGACCGAAATTGGAGCATCCACCATTACCCGGATTGGATGATGAGTAATTTTTCATTTATTTTAATTAGTAACAAATGTGCGGGAATTTAATTCAGTTGTGTAGAAGAGACTTTTTGTAACCTTTTTTCTTGTAAATCAGAGTTTAATTTTTGTAGTTTTATTATCCAAAGATTTGTGGAGTTTTCTTTCATTTTCTATTAATTTTGCAATTATTGTTGCAGTTAAATTCGGAAATATTTTGTACAAAGCTAATTCTTAAGTTCATTAATATAACATTAACCGTTATATCCAATTTTTAATTCTATAGATTTATGGTAGAGTTTGTAAATAGATCATTTTCCAAACTATTCGTTTTATTTATTTTTATCATTTTATTATCAAAAAATGATACTCACAATTGAATTGTATCAGTTCTGTTTTAATCGCTGGCTAACTTCCTGATTCCTGTTGATTAGTTTATTTCTGGTTTCGTCTAAAGTTTCGTGCTCTGGGGCATAACAAACATGTAAAATACCACCGTAAAACGAACGATTATCCAACAATCTCTTTGCAATTCTAGCTGATTTTATCCTATCGTAAGTAACGTGATAGCATTCGGTGAAAATTTCGGTTTTATGGTCGGTTATCAAATGTACGGTTGTAACATGGCCGAATTTCGAACATAGCCGTTTCAATTCGTTTCGTAGTTTGATTTGAGGCACACCGTAAATGAAGATATGTTGAGATTCATTAGCTACAGTATATGTCTAAAATTCGAAGAATTATATTGTGAATTATAGAGCGAGTTTTTAATTTTAGCGATTCTATCAGTCGTAAATTTATAAAAATGATAAGACTCTTATCGTCTCACCCAAATCTCTTGTCCAGAGCCCCCAATTCAAAGATAAGTGATTGATTTATATTTTACTCAAATACAACTTGTAGAATCACCAAAAATTAAATGTTTTATGGCAATAGTTACTTTAACTGCAGTTAATCGTTTGCCCTGTCTGTAGGTTGGGCGTGTTTTACATAATTCTTGTTGGCGATGGTGCTCCACATCTTTCAATGGAACAGCAGTAGAATGCTCCGTATTCTCTGTAGAATTTTCCGTATTTTCCTCGGAATTTTCACTCATTTTTCATTATTATGAAAATCGAAACCTGACACTTAAAAGTGAGGTTATAAATATCCAACGTTGCCAGCTTGTCGACAATGTAAATTGCTAAGCTGAAACGAAAAGCTTTAAATTGGTTGGATTTCAAAATAATGATTTTGAAGATAAATTCAGCACAGTTGCTGTACTTAATTTGTCTTCTTCCAGACGTTCGTGTATTGGCAGAACTATTTCCGTATCAATTACACATTTCTAACTAAATTAACACAATTACCACCAACGCTAATTCAGTAATGTTTCAATTCTTTAATACTTTAACCTGTGAACCATAAATTCAAATATTTTGTAAGTCTTCTAATGGAAAATCTAAATTTTGACTATGACGAACTTGACACATTATCAGTAAAGCTTTCCTAAATTAAAATAAATTAATTCATCCTTGAAAAATAGTTACCTTCTTATTTCAGGTAGATGTAATGAAGCAACTGCTGCTAATAACGTCGGCAATTTCGGTATAATTCTAACTATTTTTCTACCAATCGTTTCAAATATTAGCTAACGATGATTTAAATGTTAATTTCAATAAAATACCAATATTATTTTTGATAATGAAAGCATAATAAATGTCATACTTGTAGATTTGTAGAGAGCTTCCTCATTACCAATATTGAAGATTAAGTATAAAGCTTCAACTTCTGGTTGTACTTATTTCTATTTTTCGACGAAAAGAAGAAATCTGTGAATTTGAAGACAATTTTTACTGTTGGCAACCTTGGAAATTCTGCAGTCAATAATTTGACATACGTCAAAAAACGACCAATCAGAGTTGAGAATTTCCCAACGGTTTTGCTACAATTTTTGAATTTTATAAATAATTTAATTTATAAATTAATCCAAAAATGGTATTTAAAATTCGTATTGATCACTTAAGAAATATATTAATTATATATTTAAATCGGGTAAGTGTCGTTGAAAATAATTAATATGTTTGAAGAAATAAGGTTAAGATTTCCATTTCGTTTTGTTTAGATTGAATCAAGAAAATTGCAAATATGGGATAAAACGATAAAAAATAATGGTTTTATTGTATAAAAATTGCTGAAAAGTTGCAGCTTGATAGAATTGCAATTTGCGACACAATTGCGCCTGTTTATAAAATGGAAAAAAAGTAGCACATGAGCTTTTCACCAAACGAAACACGACCACATCCTCTCCGATTCCTGCGTCGTTTGCGCATCGTTTCATTTCGTGCTGTGAGCTGGTCGGATTCACATCAAATTTACAGCTGTACTCATCTGTTTACGATTCGTTTCTTTGAAACTCAGGATTTGGTGTATTTCGGTATTGTTAAAATAACTGAAAACCGGAAAATCTTGGACACTTTAAAACGAACGCAATCTAACGAAGACTTTTCTTCAACTCGTATTGTTTGTTGCAGTTGGAAACCCCCCCAAAGTTAGAACTGAATAGTGGTACGTTGCGGCAAGGAATTTCTAACACCTCTGCCCTCAGGTAAACGAAAAAATTATAAAATTTTATTGCTCCAATTTTAAACTATATCGCCGCATAGTTGTAGTTGAGGTAGTTTGCTTGTGCATTTATTGTTATCGTTAAATTTGGAACACGAAACTCTGGTATAAATTTAGATGGTCGTTGAATTTTTTTAATTTGAGAATTCTCTAAATTCTCTTCAACTTTTTCATCCACCGGGATAATGTTGGGTAGGAAAATTGCGCAAGTCTTTGAAAATCAATAGTTTTAAAGTGGATGGATATCAGCTATAGAAAGGGAGGGAGGGGTGATAACAAGCCGATTTGGCAAAAATTTAACACGAATTGAAATATTTTTAATCCACAAGTGCAACGATTATTGCAATTTTATTCTATTATAAAGGAGGCGGATTATTCTAATTCCAAGCTAATAAATCAATAAATTAATAAAATAATGATTGAGAAAATTGTGGACGATTTGCATTAACACGTAAACATTGTTACTCATTTGTTGGAATAATAATTCCAATGATAAAAGGTATCTTTTTACAAGTCGTACAATAACAGAATTTTAATGAATTACAGAGCGACGTTTTACTAGTTGATAACAGCAAATTGTCGATAACAAATCGAATTACATCCTGCATTTTCAGGAGAATTCTAATTCCAAATACAATTTTTCTTTCATTATCGTTGATCGTAACGAAATTTACCCTTCTTTAATGACCTGTTTTAATTTCTATCTCCTATTCATTAAATTTGATGAAAAATCGACGATTATTGTGCAATCGTTAAATGGCTTTTCTGTTTAAAAAAGATAATTCAAGGCTTTTTCTAATAATAAACTTATGTTCGTCTATTTGGCAATGTATCAGATTTTTTACAAAAATGACGTTAAATTCTATAATATTTACTTATCAATATTGATGCAATCGATATTATAACAGAAAAAAACAAAAACGTGTGTTTATTTAAACAATTCACCCAAATAATCGTCAATATATACTAAAAACAAACGTGTTCATATTAGAAATAGTATTTAATTATGTTAGTATCTTTATCGGTGATTAATATTGGAATTATTTTAATTAATCACCCTTTAAGATCGTGCCAAATTAGAATAATTGTGAAATTTAGTAATGCGTAATATGGCGTAAAGTGGAAGATTTTTCTTTCGACTTAAAATTTAATAATATTCCCCCTCTTCTACACCATAAAATTGACAAATATTGTTTAACAAACATTTGGAATATTCTGTAAAAAAACCTGATAATTTTACTGTACTTAGTGCAAGTCATTTAAACAAAACTGGATATTTTCAATAAACTTGCCTCTTACATAATTACTTTTTCTCCGTACTATGTTTACTATTTGCTCGTCGGTAAGATAAACTTTTAAATATTTATCAACGAAATTGGATTGATCGGTTCAAATTTCTAATTGATTCCCCCACAAACTGTACTAGTTTGTACACTAATTCCAGTTATTATCCCAATTAATGAGTTAATCAACAATAATTACAGTGATTTATCTTGTAAATTATAGTTGGAAAGGTTAATTCAAGGTGATCTTTTATGAACAGATTACTAAATTCTACTAACCCCTTATTTATTTGGACCAATTTTTGTTTGATATAAAAATCAGGTCATTTAAAATTCCACACTATGGTTCAATTAATTTGGTCTAACGATTTTTAATAAGAAACGAAGTGGGGTTTTAGGATTGAAAAATGTGGGTTAGCACTATCAATAAAGGCCCGATAAACTGGTTTTAGTAAATTATGATTTATTCCCCATTTTGATGGAGATTAATCTGTTTTCACTTATCGATTGGTACCGAGATATACGAGAAAAATGTAGTTAGTTTGGATTTTTCTGTCTTTTAATTAAATTAAATCGATAAAGCTAATTGTAGTAATTATGGTTGTTTAAAAATGTAATTATCGCGATAGTTATTGGAATTTTTTCCTATTTAAACTACAATCCTAATTCCACTATGAGAATACGAATTAGAATGATTCCCACAGTTGGTGTTATCGTGCCAAACTGATAAGATGATAAATTAACATAAACGCTGTTATTTTTAATAAATAATAATTATCGAAATAGAACCGATTAATAATAACTACCGACAAGGTATTCGAAGTAATTTTTTAATGTCTATTGTGTACATTTTTATCAAAATTACGATAATATTTATGATAAAATCTACCAATTTAGGGGATTTTTCGTTGATATTTTCCAATATTGGGACATACTCAAGAACTCTAGGAGTGCTTGCAGCCAAGAAACTTCAAATTAGTAGTCCAACGATATTTTAGTTTTAGACGAAACAAAAATCCATTCCTTCTACCTGTTCTCACGTAGTTCCTGTTTATTGTCCATCATCGAATAGGTTTAAATAGAAATTGTACTGCTATAAACATAAAGAATGGAATTTCAATGGAACATACGTTGTAATTTTCGTTTTAATTGTTCCAAAACAAATACTCAGCAAAAACGAAGGTGAAATTTATCGATAAAAATCAGCAATTTCATAATATCGATTGTACGATGATTTTTGATAACATTGATAAACAATTCGAGTAATTTATGAATTATAATGTTTATCTTGTAATGTCTGATTTATTAGACATAAAAAATACTTTAAACTTTCAAAAATATCTGATGCATTATCATTTGATAATTGTTCAATATAAAAATAGCATGATTGTACGTAATTGGCGATAATTTCCAACTATTTCATTTGTTGGAGACTGTTTTGTATAAATATGTGGAATTTTTGTAGTAGCAATCGAAAATAATTTATAATGTTTAGACTTTGAATACGTTGCTATTCCTTTTAATATTAATTGGTAAATATTTATAAATTGGCCTCGATTCTGGTCTAGGATAACGTTTATATTTGATCTCGTCCAAGGTAGTTTACATATTATTACGCAATAATAATGTAAATATTTTTTTAATGGACCGTTGACCGCAACTGTTGAACAATCAATTTTCAACATCATCGACTATAAGAACGTACTTTATATTTAATACGTTTTTAGTTTTTACAATTACAATGAATTATTGATTGTAATTGCTAATTGAATGAGCGTTTTTACGTTCTATTTATTGGAAATACCTTTGATACTAGAACAATACGAAAGCCTTGAGATTCAATCAAGACTCTTATAGCCTGTAGGTTTACCCAATTCGTTCAATTATTATAATTTAAAAGCGGCTACAATTTTATTATTTTAAATATTAATTCAGTTAAATCGTTGTTATTGCAGTGGTTAAATGGCTGAAGTATCGTCGTGGCAAGGTCCTCCAAAACAGGGCTTATATGACCCACAGTTTGAGAAAGAGGCTTGTGGTGTTGGTTTTATTGTAACAATAGATGGACGTCGTTCGCATAAAATCGTCCGCGATGCCCAACGTCTTGCGATATCTATGAACCATCGTGGCGCCTGTGCTTGTGATAATGATACCGGTGATGGTGCTGGAGTCCTTACAGCTATACCCCATGATTTCTATTGTGTCAAACTTCGGTATAAATTCTAATATAAATTTAAAAAATTCGCTTGATTTGTGTTGAATTTATTAGAGACGAACAGAATGTTACATTGCCGCCGTTTACAAAATATGCAACCGGAATTTTCTTTATGGATAAACTCCACCATCAAGATTCTGAAGAGAAATTCGGTAATTTGGCAAAGGAAATGGGCATGTCGGTGTTGGCTTGGCGTACCGTACCAACCGACAATACCACCATAGGTGCGGTTGCGAAAAATTCCGAACCATTTATGAGACAAGTATTCGTTGCACCAATTGATAATAATACAAATGATGATGAATTAGATCGGAAATTTTTCATATTACGCAAACGCGCCAGTCATACAATACCATCGCATGGTAAACGTTTCTACATATGTTCATTAAGTCGCCGTACAATCGTTTATAAAGGCCAATTAACATCCGATCAATTATGGACATATTTCCCGGATTTATCAGATCCATTATACGATACATATTTAGCATTAGTTCATACAAGATTTTCAACAAATACATTCCCCAGTTGGGAACGCGCCCATCCATTGCGAGTTTTAGCCCATAATGGTGAAATTAATACGTTGCGAGGCAATGTCAATTTTATGAAAGCCCGTGAAGGTGTTATGCACAATGAAGAATATGGTGACACATTGAAAACCTTATATCCAGTTGTTGAACCAAATCTATCCGATAGTGGTTCAGCTGATTGTGTCTTAGAATTCTTGGTGCATGCCGGCAATCGTAATTTACCTGAAGTAATTAGTTTCAAACAAATCTAATTTAAAATTAAATCGAAATTATTCTAGGCTGTTATGACTATGGTACCGGAGGCTTGGCATAATGATCCAACAATGTCGGAGGAGAAACGCGATTATTACCATTGGGCGTCTTGTATTATGGAACCGTGGGATGGTCCGGCTCTAATTTCGTTCACTGACGGTCGTTATATTGGCGCAATCTTAGATCGTAACGGTTTACGACCATCACGATTCTATATTACTAAAGATAACACAATGATTATGGCTAGCGAAGTATTAATCCAATCAATTTCTCTAAAATAAACATTAAAAACGATTACTTTAGGTTGGTGTCTATGATGTTGATCCGTCGCAAGTTATCCTAAAGAGTCGCCTCAAACCGGGACGTATGTTATTAGTCGATACGCAAGAGAAGGCAGTAATTCAAGATATCGAATTGAAGAAGCAGATAGCCCAATCACGGCCGCATTCACAGTGGCTTAAAGAGAAAGTAAGTCGTTTTTCTTCTCTAAAAGTGCAAGAAATCGGTTATAATACAATATATTTGTTAAGCCAAATGTTCGAATTTTTAATTAATCAGTAAACTTTGTTTTGCATGCTTTATGGCGATCTACAGATGGTGAGTGGTGTCTATCTTTACCCTTTTCTCTCTACTACCTTGTAGATTTTTGCACTAAAATCAATAATTTTCTTTTGTGTCGTTTTATTGTTAACAATTGTGTTGATATTAGCAATTATTTTATTGATTGTTACAAATATCGATTAATTCTAATAATTGTAGATTACAATGGAAGAATTGCGTAAAGCTCATGTGGATGCGAATCGTTCATTGAAACCCAAATACGAACCAAGCGGTTTAGCCGATAAACGCCTACCACTTTATGGTTATTCAACTGAAACAATCCATATGCTCCTATTACCAATGGTAAATAATAAAAAAGAAGCTCTAGGTAGTATGGGCAATGATATACCATTAGCTTGTTTATCGAATTTTGCGCCAATCTTATACGATTATTTCAAACAATTATTCGCACAAGTAACAAATCCACCGATTGATCCATTCCGTGAGAAAGTCGTAATGTCTTTACAATGTCCAATTGGACCGGAAGCTAATATTTTAAAACCTAATCCGAAACAAGTCCATCGTCTATGGTTGAAACAACCGGTAATATCAATTTCCGATCTTGATGTATTGAAACAAACCAATCATCGCGGTTGGACTTCGCATATTATCGATATAACATTTGATGCCAATAGGGGAATATCTGGATTTCTAACGAAATTACAAGAGATTTGTGAAGAAGCCCATGAAGCTAGTGAAACTAATCAAATTTTGATTATCTCCGATCGTAAAGCTAGTATTGATCGTGTACCAATCAGTACTTTATTGGCATTAGGAGCCATTCATCACCATCTAATCGAATGTCGGTCTCGTATGAAAGTAGCTCTAGTTTTGGAAACTGGTGAAGCTCGTGAAGTCCATCATATTTGCGTGTTATTAGGCTACGGTGCCGATGCTATCTGTCCGTATTTAGCATTAGAATTGGCATCAAGTCTACGGGATCAAGGTGTTTTGGATACAACATTAACGGACGATGTAATTTTCCAAAATTATGCACAAGCTATGCAAACTGGCATCAATAAAGTTATGGCCAAAATGGGTATATCAACATTACAATCATATAAAGGTGCCCAAATATTTGAAGCCGTCGGTTTGGCTGACGATGTCATTGAGAAATGTTTCAAAGGCACACCATCACGGATCGGTGGTGTTTCATTAGAAATTCTAGCCCAAGAAGCATTCGAACGACACAAGACTGCCTATCGGGCCGAATCCGACACGTTGATTTTACGCGATTTAGGCAATTTCCATTGGAGAGCTGGTGGCGAGAAACATCTAAACGAACCTGCCGGTATTGCAGCTCTTCAGGTGACTATTTCCATTGATTTTTTAAACAATATCATAGTAATTTTATCGATTAGGAATCGGCGATTAATAACAGCAAGACGGCTTATGAGAAATTTAAAGAAGCAACAATGGAATCGGTCCGTGAATGTATGTTGAGAGGTCGTTTCGAATTGCGAACTTTAGACGAACCTCTACCATTATCGGAAATCGAGCCGGCTTCAGAGATTGTGAAACGATTCGCCACCGGTGCTATGAGTTTCGGTTCGATCAGTTTGGAAGCCCATCAAACTCTAGCTATTGCTATGAATAAAGTCGGTGGTAAAAGTAATACCGGTGAAGGTGGCGAAGATCCTGAACGTTATCTCGATAGAGAGAAACGTTCAGCTATCAAACAGGTGGCTTCCGGCCGTTTTGGCGTAACATCATCTTATCTAGCCCATGCTGATGATCTTCAAATTAAAATGGCCCAAGGTGCTAAGCCTGGTGAAGGTGGTGAATTACCCGGCTATAAAGTCTCAACGGATATTGCAAAAACCCGCCATAGTGTGGCTGGTGTTGGTTTAATATCACCACCACCGCATCACGATATTTACTCAATTGAAGATTTGGCTGAATTAATTTACGATTTGAAATGTGCTAATCCTTCGGCTAGAATATCGGTGAAATTAGTATCGGAAGTTGGTGTTGGTGTTGTTGCATCGGGGGTTGCTAAAGGTAAAGCTGAACATATTGTTGTATCGGGACATGATGGTGGTACTGGTGCCAGTTCATGGACTGGTATTAAATCGGCCGGTTTACCATGGGAATTGGGTATTGCTGAAACACATCAGGTGTTGGTTTTGAATAATTTACGTTCGAGAATCGTGTTGCAAGCCGATGGACAAATTCGTACTGGTAATTTTGTTAACTCACCAAGCGAATCTTTAATAATTTCGCCCTTAATTTAAAAGCTCGTTGAAAAGGGCGTTCTTGCCGTACAATATAGCATATTTGTTTTGTAAAACTTTGAGGAAATTCTTTTTTTCTGTGTACTTTTATATTCCAAAAAATACCCTTTTCAACGAGATTTCACGCGTTAAAGATTCTCTCTTAAATAAATTCTACAATAGAATCTTAATGTATCTCCTATTACAGGATTTGATGTGGTAATTGCCGCTTTATTAGGCGCCGATGAAATCGGCTTCAGTACAGCTCCATTAATCGTAATGGGTTGTACAATGATGCGAAAATGTCATTTGAATACATGTCCAGTCGGTATAGCAACCCAGGATCCAATCTTGAGAAAGAAATTCACCGGCCAACCAGAACATGTAATCAACTATCTATTTATGTTAGCCGAAGAAGTACGCCAAATTATGGCCAATTTAGGCGTACGTACTTATCAAGAATTAGTTGGACGTACTGATTTATTAAAAGTCTCCGAAAATGGCAATGTCAAAGCGAAAATGTTGAATTTAAATTTAATCTTACAAAATGCCTTACATATGCGTCCTGGTGTTAATATTAAAGGTGGTTCGGAGACACAAGATTTCCAATTGGAACAACGTTTGGATAATCAATTGATCGAAAAATCGAAAGGTGTGATTGATGGTAAAGAAAAGACTGTTGATATTCAAATGAAAATCACAAATGAATGTCGTGCTTTTACATCAACTCTCAGTTATCATATTTCTTGGTAATTTCGATTAAATTTCAACTTAATTGTATTATAAAATAATTAAATTGTAGTAAATACAACGAAGACGGCTTACCGGATGGTCATCGAATTAATATAAATCTAACAGGATCAGCAGGTCAAAGTTTCTGTGCATTTTTAGTAAAAGGCGTTACTGTAATTTTAGAAGGTGATGCTAATGATTATGTTGGTAAAGGCTTATCGGGTGGTACTGTGATTATTTACCCACCGAAAACATCACCATTTGAATCACATCTTAACGTGATTGTGGGTAATGTTTGTCTGTACGGTGCAACTTCCGGTCGTGCTTATATGCGCGGTATTGCATCGGAACGATTTGCTGTACGTAATTCTGGAGCTATTGCAGTTGTTGAAGGTGTCGGCGATCATGGTTGTGAATATATGACCGGTGGAATAGTCCTAATTTTAGGTAAATTACTATTAACGTCTCTATTTAAATTTTATTTGTGATAATTTAGGTTTGACTGGACGGAATTTTGCTGCCGGTATGTCCGGTGGTATAGCCTACGTTTGGGATATTGACGGTAAATTCTCGACTAGATGCAATCCGGAAATGGTGGAATTATGCAAACTTGAAGATAAAGATGATGTGGATCTTGTTAAAGATTTATTGAACGAATTCCATGAATTAACTGGTAGTGTAATTGCCGAACAATTAATAAAAGAATTCGATAATCGTCGTAAAGAATTCGTTAAAGTCTTCCCATACGAATATCAACGTGCTTTAAAACAGAAAGCTTTAGAACAACCAATTGTTAATAATATTCAAAATCATGAACCGAAAATACAAGATATCGAAGATTCGGTAACTGATCTGTCGACTGAACAGAAGAAAGCTGAACGTGCTTTAGATAAAGTTCGTGGTTTTATGAAATATCCACGTGAAACTGGTATTTATCGTCCGGCTGAGAAACGTATGAAAGATTGGGATGAAATCTATAATTTTACACATGTCCGGAAAGGTTTACGGGTACAAGCGGCACGTTGTATGGATTGTGGTGTGCCATTTTGCCAATCGAATGTACACGGTTGTCCGTTAGGTAATATTATACCGAAATGGAATCATTTAGTCTTCCAAAATCATTGGCGACAAGCTTTGAATCAGTTATTACAAACGAATAATTTCCCAGAATTTACCGGGCGTGTTTGTCCGGCTCCGTGTGAAGGGGCTTGTGTTTTAGGCATATCCGAGCCTAGTGTCACTATCAAAAATATTGAATGTTCGATTATCGATCATGCTTTCGAGAATGGTTGGATAACGCCGCAAATTCCACAAGTACGTACCGGTAAGACTGTAGCCGTTGTTGGATCCGGCCCAGCTGGTTTAGCTTGTGCACATCAATTGAATAAAGCCGGCCATACTGTTACCGTATTCGAACGAAATGATCGTATTGGTGGTTTATTACAATACGGAATACCAACGATGAAATTGAGCAAAACGGTTGTACAACGACGTGTAGATTTGTTAGCAACCGAAGGTATAACATTCAAAACTAATGTTAATGTCGGTAAAGATATTTCAGCGAAAGAATTGAGCGAAGAGTACGATGCTGTTGTTTTATGTACTGGTGCAACATGGCCGCGTGATTTACCATTACCCGGTCGCCAATTAAACGGCATCCATTTCGCGATGGAATTCCTAGAAAGTTGGCAAAAGAAACAATTAGGCGCCGCTCACGATGGTCCACATGCTAAAGATAAAAACGTGATAATAATCGGTGGCGGTGATACTGGTTGTGATTGTATTGCAACATCACTAAGACAAGGTGCATCGACTATAACAACATTTGAAATATTACCGGAACCGTCGCCGAAACGTCAACCGGATAATCCATGGCCGCAATGGCCACGTGTATTCCGTGTTGATTACGGACACGAAGAAGTCAAAGTACGTTACGGCGCCGATCCGAGGGTTTTCAGTATTTTAACGCAAGAATTCTTGGATGATGGTAATGGACATGTTAAAGGTGTTAAAACTGTGAATGTTGAATGGAAAAAAGATGAAACTGGTCGTTGGCAAATGAATCAAATACCAGGAACTGAAAAAGTCTTCCCAGCTGATTTGGTTTTATTAGCGATGGGTTTCTTGGGGCCTGAACGTGCGATTGCTGATCAATTGCAATTAACTTTAGATGCTAGATCGAATTTCAATACGAATGATTATAAAACGAATCTATCGAACGTTTTTGCTGCTGGCGGTAATTATTTTATTATTTATAAAATTTTATTGTAATAAACATCATTGTAGATTGTCGTCGAGGTCAATCGTTGGTCGTTTGGGCAATTTCCGAGGGCCGTCAAGCCGCTAGAAGAGTTGATGAATTCCTAAATAATGGCAATACAGTATTATCGGGACCTGGTGGTATAATTCAACCTAGTACACGAACAATACTGTGTCCGGTTTAAATTTAACATTAACATATCTATAGAATTTCTTTTTTCTTTCCAATTTCCACCACATATCCCAACAAGAAATTACACGAGTTTTCCTTTCATTTAACAAATCGACAAAAGACAGTTTTGGGCTAATAAAACCGATAAGGACTATTGATCGCCTTAGGTTGAAAGACAATAACTTGATCAAATTGTGATTTTGAGTAGTTATTAGAGTTGTTCGGAAATTAGATTTAGAATTCTGCGGTTTTGAGGTGTTTTGCCATTTGGCACATAGGATTTTCTTGCTTTTAAATATTCTAAGATGTATAAAATGGCGCTAATTTTCGCCAATCCAAACAAGTATTATTTTGCTTCATTAAAACGAATATTTTCAAAATAAGCCGGAATTATGACTGATTTTACGTTTCGTTTGTTACATTTGAAGAAAGCTGTGTCGCTAGATTATTTTCTAAAATGGGCTTTTATTTTCTAAATATTTTCAATGAAAGATGAATTATAAAAAATTGTTAAACCAACAGTAGTCAATGTTATTCAATAAATAGATGTTACAGCAACGTGGATTTTTATTAAAATTTTCTAAATAAAATAAACAATAGACTCAATCACTATCGGTAACTTCCAATAATTTACCTCGAGATTCCGGATTGGTATCGAACGAGTCGAAACTACTCTCACCATTATCGATAGCCCGCAATGTTGCCAACAATTTACGCCTCTCTTCCGCCCCAACATTCGGCTCTTTATGGCCGTTAGTGGTCTTATTTTTGCCGGATTTATTGGGCAAATTCAGTTGATCTGTGAAAATTTTCGCAATTAAATCGATATTATTATCACTAGAACTTTCCGAATCTAATGACAATATATGGGAACCCCTCAATTTCTTCTCCATCTCGTCAACTCTACGCACCGATTCCAGAATCTTGTCGGTTTCATTATGTGAGAATTCCAAGTGCTCCTTCTGGATCTCTATGGCACTACTGCACGCCTTCAACGAACCTAAAGCGCTCAAGTATGCTTCGCTTAATTGTTTACCCAATTCGTTCGCGTGTGTTTTCTCTTCGATTTTCCTCGTCAATTGGTCGATTTTATTCGATTCGAAATTGTCAATTGCTGCGGAATCTCTAACGATTTTCTCCAGTTTTATCGAAGAATTCGGCCGGCTAATCAGTTTTTCTCGCGGCGATTCTAGTGGGGTTTTCGAATTTTTGATCGGTTCCAATTTCATGCCGGAATTCGGTTCAGTTTCCGGTTTCAATCCATTCAACGTGACCATCGATTGGGATTGTCGTTGATAACGTAATCGCACATTGTTCGAGTGGCTCATTTTTTCTTTATTTTGTAATTGTTTTGCTAATTTGGCAATTTCCTCGTGAGCCTTCTCCAATTCGCGTTGACACTGTTTATATTTTGATATTTCTAAATTGAATTTTTGTTTGTTACTTTTCGTTTCTAGGATCAATTTTCGATTCAATAAGACAATCTGATCGTCAGCTTTCTGTAATTGCGTCTTATAATCATCTATGGTTTCCAATAATTTTTCGCGTTCTAATAAATGTTTGCTTTTATCGAGATTTTCGAAATGTTTCAATCTTGTTTGGAGATTATTAATTTCATCGTTTTTACACTTAACTTGTTCCGTTAATTCTTTTATCGTTTTCTTTAATTGCTTATTCTTTTCGGTTAAAACTCGAATTTCATTCTCAAAAGACTGGATAATTCTCGGCAAATCAGCATTGGTGCCTTCATATCTGCGAATCGAAACGTTCCAAATTAGATTCAATTTAGCTTGTTTCAAACGCAATTCTACCTTACTTTGTCAGGGCTTTGTCTTGCCGTTTTTGTAACGTTTTCAACGCTTGATTCTCGCGCATCAATTCCTAAAAAGCCACTAATTAGTCGTGTTCGTTGAATGCTAAATTAAATTACAGCTAAATGATAATTGGCATCGTTCAATTGATTTTGTAGCGATCTCAATTTTAATAATTTCGCTGACTGAATGCGCTGTCGTATCGGATTACTGGACCGGCCAATATTCCGAAAATTATTCGTCGATAGTGGATTTGCGGGCCGTTTCTTTTGGAAATAACAACTGGAATTCGACGAACAGGCAGTTTCACAGCTTCGACTACTACAAATTCGTGGATTAAAAAAAATTGAACATGTTTTTGAGAGTTACCGTGATTCCTGAGGTTTGTGCAATTGAGCTTGAGACATTCTTCTTTGAAGCAAATCTTCAAAATTAAAACTGCATTGCAGAATTGTCACTAGTGTTTGTATAAATATACAATGGGTTTCTATAGTTACCCGGAAAATTGTGGGAAATCTATGGAATTTAAAATAATTTCCAACAATCTGTTTTTAATATTTACAATATTTACATAAATTGTAATTAAATAAAACCGATTTAAACTTAAATTATTTAAATTAAACTAAGCGGCGGCGGCTTGATTTTGCGCCTTCCACAATTTCGAATATAAACTACTTGGATTTTTAATTAAAACATTATGTGTACCGACTTCGGACACTTTACCGTCTTTCAATACGAAAATCTCATCGGCATCCATTACCGTACTCAATCTATGAGCGATACAAATGCTTGTTTTGCCTTCCGTGGCCCTCCTTAAGGCTTTTAAAATATTCTAAAAACATTAAAATTAATGGTTTAATTTTTCAAAAACGAATACTCACATGTTCAGTTATTGAATCCAACGAACTTGTAGCCTCATCGAACACTAAAATTGGGGCATTTTTGAGGATCGCTCTAGCAATAGCGACGCGTTGTTTTTCACCACCGGACAATTTCAAGCCCCGTTCACCGACTTGCGTTTCATATCCATTTGGCCATTTGGTTATAGCATCGTGGATTTCAGCCATTTGGGCCGCTTTAATAACCTCCTCTTCGCTAGCACTTAAATCACCATAATGTAGATTATGTTTGATTGTATCATGAAATAGTACAGAATCTTGCGGGACTATTGATATCGAACGTCGCAGACTATCCAAATCGACATCGCGTATATCCTGATCGCCGATCAAAATTCGACCAGATTTCGGCTCGTAGAAACGATACAATAGACGCACTATCGTTGATTTTCTAGGAGTTTTAACATTAGACAATAAATTAATAGAATGCGTTTTAAAATAAATTTACCCTGAACCGGATCCACCAACAATCGCGATCTTTTTACCAGGTGGTATCGTTAGACTTAAATCTTTCAAGATCTCTTTACCGGGGCCATAATCGAAGTTGACGTTTTCGAATGTTATTGCTGTAGTTTTTGGATCAACATACAAATACGGCGCCAATTCTTTACTCTAAACATGAATTTATAATCAATTGGAAAAATAATAAAGTCGAACTTACTTTAACTTTAGGATCCATCGTCATTAATGTAAACATTGTTTGCATATCGATTAGAGCTTGGCGGACTTCGCGATAAACGCTGCCTAGAAATCCTAAAGGAATTGAGAGTTGGAAGAGAAGACCGTTCACCATGACCAGATCGCCAACGGTCATATTTCCTGCAATTCCAACAATTATTTCAAATATTAGAAAATCTTAAAGTATACCTTGAATAATTTCCCGTGCCGCCAGTACCATAATAGCGCTTAAAGCAGCACTGAAGATTGCCTGTTGTCCGAAATTCAACAAAGCTAAACTTGAGCTAGTTTTCAAGCTTGCCGATTCGTACTTTCTTAGAGCGTCATCATAACGATCCGCTTCAAATTTTTCATTATTGAAGTACTAAAAAATCGAATTTAACGTAAAATTTTACAAAATAATTGCAATTTACTTTAACTGTTTCGTAATTAATCAAAGAATCGATTGCTTTATTGCCGGCTTCGTTTTCGGCACGATTCATATAAATACGGAATTTCGTCCGCCATTGGGTCACAGTCAAAGTGTACGCACTATAAATACCAACACAACCCAACGATATTCCTGCAAATTTGCAATTATTCCTCAATTTATAATCAATTGGGAGATTTTACCGGCAAAAGCAGCCCCACATTTTAATCCTAATATAGATGAAACTAACGCTAATTCAAAAACAGTTGGTACAACGTTAAAAACCATCGCTGATAGAACGAAATTTATGCCGCGCGAGCCACGATCTATCGTTTTCGATAAAGCGCCAGTTTGTCGACTTAAATGGAATGCTAAATCTAAATTATGTAGATGTAAGAACACATTTTTGGCAATTTTACGTATTGAATGTTGGGCAACACGTGCAAATACAGCGTTTCGTAATTCGTTAAAACCAGCAGCACCAGCACGTGCAATACCATCTACAAATCATGTAATTTAATCAAGAGATAATCTAAATCGATCAATCTTACATCCAATTAATAGGCTAGTTGTAACAGTTATTACAGTTTCCGGTGCTGAATTCATATTCAACGTACCAGCTGCATTCAGATAATCAACAGAATATTTAAAGATAAACGGTACAGCAACATTTAACAGTTTCGCTCCTATTAATAATCCGACAGCTGCCGTCACCCGCCTCTGGATCGATTTATCGTCTTTCGGCCATATATAGTGCAACATTGCCTGTAGCATTTGTGTCCCAGTTATCGGTTGTTTGCTATCTAAAGGAATTGCATCGCGCGATAGCGCCGAAGCCCCCGGATGGAAGCATTCTCGTACTTTCTGTTTTGTCGGAACTTGAGTTGGACGATTTAATGCTTTCGTTAAAATACTAGCATTGACTGGAACTGTTTTCGTATCGCTATCTTTACTGACATGTGCCTAAAAAGAAAATTTTCCAGATTTTTTAAATCGGTGAGAATTTTGACAGGTTATATAACCTTACTTTTTGGATTTGTGCAAGAGTCGGTAGATAATCTTGAAATTTTCGCCTATTGTAAAAATACGAATAATTTCGACGATTGTACGATTGTGTTAAGTAATAATTTATTAATTTTGAGTTGAATTTTGTTAATTTTATTAAACTTGACATGATGATAACTGGGACACATGAGAGCTACTTTTAACGTTTTCTTCCAAGATAACAAAAATGTAAGGTTATCTTTCGACAGAAGAGTCAGGACCGTACTGAATATTTTAGCGCCCACTACTCTTAAAAAAATAGCTCACTACTAAACGCCAATTTTAGTGGTTAAACTACGACTTACGTCCCCATTATACCCATATTATCAAATATGAAATTGATCATGTTTCAAATAGTTATTTTAAGTATAAATCCTGGGAAACTTCAATTAACGATTAAAATGTTTCGAAAAAGCTTTATTTTCAACAAATATCGAAGAATTCTTGATTTTTAAACAATAATTGACATAAAAAAAAACGTTTCCAAGAGAACGTGTAAAATTAGCGGGGATTCAATTGTGTTCGTAATGAAAGTATAAGAACCTCAACCTCATATAGACGTAAATATAATACTCGAAAATCCCCATTTTTACAGAAATTATTGTATAAACGAAAAAATAAAATATATAGAGATAAAAGTCGATATTTAAATATAATTGTCGATAAAAATTAGGCGTTATTTCGTATAATTATTGTATATGATGTGTATATGTCTGCTTGTATAAAAAATGGATTTATTCATAAATTTTAGCGTCTTCAGTTTCATCTGCGTTATCAGCATTAGCCTCATTACTACCATCCTTTATTTCTTCACCATTCTGTTTATTATCAGCCTCTTCAGTTTTATTGTCTTCGTTATCATTTTGATTATCTTTGGTGTCTGTTGCATTATTCTCTTTATCGTTCGACGACTCAATAATCTCACCATTACCAAGTTTAATTTCAGCATTTGATGTTAATGTCGGTGCTGTATCGTCTGGTGCCAATTTCAAGAACTTCTCCATTTCGTCCACCTCATTTGCCATATCGAACTGATCATAATCCTAGAAGAGAGCCGATTTCAAGTGTTTAAATTAGAAAATTTTTGTACAATTTACGCCACAATAGACATCATCGTTGAAAATCTGTGGCGGCAGTGGATGTCTTGGATTTGGATCGCTGATTGTGCCACCTAACGATGTTGAATTGTTCTGCATGAAGTCTTTTTGTTGTTCATTGTCCGGCTCGGCGATATCGATCACTTCGTATTTAATATTTCTGGAATCTAGAATGAGTTGGACACGTTGTTGTCGTTTCTTTACCTGTTGATTATTTCAACAATTTAAATCGATCGGAATTAGCCATAGTATTGTTGTAATAGTAATAAAAAAAAATTGGCAAACACTTTATCGATTTTCATGAATAAATTTAGATACTCACCTCTTTATTGCCGGATATTCCGCTGACATACACTTTCACTACCATTTTTCTCTTTCTAATAGATCAATTAGCAGTTCAATAAATTATTAATTTTATATTTGTATAACAATCCTATTTGTGTGTATATTAAAAAAATTATTTGACAACTGATTTGGCTGTGTGGCGCCACACCTATTTTGGTGTCTGTTAGACAACTTGTGTGGATAACAGCCGGGACTCAAACCATTACTAGTTAAATGTTTAAAAATATCCAAAATTGTTTAAAATTTGATTTCGTTCTAGATTCATCCGATGAATGGAAAATTCAATATTTTCCAAACTACAAAACAATAAATTTGGGAATTACTCAAAACTCCCACTAGGAATATAGTCATACTCGTGTGACTCATCGTGGAATACACAATAAACTGATCATACGCACAATTTAAAAAACCTTGGGGCCTCCAAAATTTGTTGATTTTAAATCATTTTTTATCACCGACTACAACATAAATATTTAAAATAATAAACATTTAATCTACCACCATTATTTATAATAAACATGATAATAAAGTAATTTATCGCATTTGAAAACGTAATTTAACGAAAATTCTCAATCAATTTTGATTAATTCGATAAATCATCAATCAACAAAATTTGACAATTTGAAAAATCTAGGGATTTTCACATTTGAAATTATACTACCAACCTAAAATTGCCGTAATAATTTATAAATTTCGCTTAGAATCGAGCTTGATAACAATAAAACCTCTCTAAGAGTTCAATTTTATTATTCTTAAAGCTAAAATTACTCAACTAATTGAGCCATAATTCTAGAAATTATAATTATTGTCATGATAGACGATGATGGAGTCTCCAGAATACGATCATTCGCGCTTCGCTAAATGAGGTACTAGAGTGCACATCCAGTCAAAAAACGTGTCCACGTATGGTGGCAGACATCTTGGATAGTGGAGACGCAAACGAATTGAAGTAGTTGATCGACAATTGGTGAACTGGTGGTTTGCATCTAAACTAATGAAAGTATTGCTGGTTGCATAGAATTAGGTGTGGTGTGGTTTGCTTGCTAGTCTCCCTAATAATGCTCAAATATTTTCACGGATTGTGCGGTATTCGGAGCGAGAGATTGCAATAGGTAATTTGCATATCGTGAGGATGTCTACCGCATACATCTTTGCTGATTGTTTGAGGTTATTATTGCGACAATGATGCATTGACCACATCACTTCCTGTGCAATGATATGATGGTGACAATAGCTTTGTAACTAATTAATTTTTACTCGGTTGCAAATAATTATGTAGCATGGATATATCCAATTCTATAGTGGATTAGGCCTACAGGGGATACTACTATAAAAAAACGCACCGTGTGCTTTACCTCACAGGTGGTGTGGAAAGAAGCGCATTTATTACTTTTCTATTCAACAATTGTTAATTTACAGAAAAATTATGGATATTTGAAAAGATGATTTTGTATTATAGGCTTTAAAAATAGGTCTTTATTAAATTTCAGGTGATTTTCAGCTTAGATTAATTTTCTATAAGCAACCACAAGAACTGTTGAAAGTTTTCTGTCTTATGCAACAATAAAGGTGACATCTATTGATTTTTCCATTGAACTACAATATTGAAACGACACAAACATATCTCAAATCTTGGTCGACCAAGACTTGAGAAAAGGAGGTCCCTTTTGAACGACACACTCATAAGTTAGACAGAGTGAGGACTTACGGTCAAAATTTCCTCATATGAGGACCAAATTGGACTTACAAAAATATAGGAGACGCGCACTCTAGTACCTCATTGGCCTCGCTCAAGGTGAAATAACCGCTAATGCTCCCAGCGCCATCTAGCAATTTTCACAGATACTCTTGTACCAATTGTTTAGTTTGACATAACGAAAATTGTTACAAATTGTTTTTTTTTGGGTGAAAATTTTTGTTTTCATTGTGTAAATTCTGTGGAAAATGAGTTTTCCACCAGTTCCGCCCGAAATAAAGTCGGTGGCGCACGTGCTGAAAGTCGCCGAAGAACATGATAATCGCAAGGTTGTCGTCAGCTATTGGGGTAAACAATCCAGCAATTAGAGCTTTATTATTGTCATTAATTTTGTATAATTGTTGTTAATTAGCGCGTATGCACGCCTGTCAGACGGCTATGAAGATAATACCGGGTAAAAAACCACCTGAAGTCTCGAAATTGTTAATTGCTCTAATGGATTGGTTGGAGGAGACGAAAAAGAGTCACCCTGATGTTGAGGGGATTACTAACGAGACAGTAGCGCAAGCTGAAATCGAACAATATTGTTTGCAATTATTCGCATTTGCCGATCGGGAAGACCGTGCTGAACACTTTAACAAGTAATTGTACAATCGGATTCTGGAACTTTCGTAGATCCGTTACCATGACAACGTCGTAGACGAACAATCTTGAATAATTTGGTCAACTACAATTTTGTACCGTTGCTATAATGTTACTACGCACCTTTTAAAGCCTTCGAACAAATTTATAAATAACTGGTACCGATAATGTTGGAATCAAGATTGCTCTATTCAAGGTTGTCATGGTAGCGGATCTACTAAAGTTTATAGAATATGACTGGTAATCAATAATAATTTGAATTATCTCCAGAAATGTGATAAAAGCCTTCTATACTGCTGGTATTCTAATGGATATCCTGGAACAATTCGGCGAACTATCTGAAGATTTACAATACAAACGGAAATATGCAAAATGGAAAGCCGCCTATATTCACACTTGTTTGAAAAACGGCGAAGATCCGATGCCCGGTGGTCCGGATGAACATTTAAAGAATGTCATCGATTTACGTGAAACTGGTGGTGTTATTGACGATGATGATGATAATCAAACAGAAAATACCGGTGACGGTAAAGAAGACAATACAAAATCACCAGAATCACCGACTTCCGGCGATATTAACAGCAATACAAATAATGGTAATGGTTATAGTAATTTCCCAACAGGTCCAGCTCCAGCTTCATCACCAGTCACACCGGGCGCCGTATTACCACCACATTCTTATACACCGGTAGTACCACCAACACCACAATTAATACCAGCCACACCATCTACAACACTACTACCAGCTTCGGGTAGTTTAATCACCGAACCGGAAGTTATCCAAAAAGCACAGAAGTTCTGTAAGTATGCAACATCTGCATTAAATTATGATGATGTTAAAACGGCCGTTGAGAATCTACGTAAAGCCTTAAATTTGTTACAAGTAGGTCGTGAAAATTAAGTGATACTATTTTTCTAATCGTTCTTGTTTTTCTTCGCTTGTATTTAGGTATGCTTATAATATTCATGTATACTTACAGTAAAAATAAACGAATAAGATAAAATTTATATTTTTGGGAAAATTTACAGGTGTAAATTGAGACAACAATAGCCTACGAAACAGACGATTTTCGTAATGATTCTATCTGATTGGAATGATCTTCGATTTGATTGAGCAAATTTCCAAAATTCTACAACGAAATTGATTTATAACTCAAATAATTGAATAATTAAAAATACAAACCACATCGCCCAAATCGGCATCATAATCTTCACCATCTGATGATTCGTCCTCTTGTTCCGGTTCAGTTTTAACAACAGGTTCGACTCTACTATTATTCTCTTCCTCATTGTCGACTTCTTTTTTAATTTCCTGTTTGATCATCGGTTTATGTTGAGCTAATGCCACATCAACAGAACCAGTCATAAATGGTGATTTAAATTCATCGTCATCATCGTCGTCGTCATCATCCTCATCGGAACTCTCTTTTTCTTTCTTGACTAAACTCAAATCAGGCTCCAATTTATTTCCGTTATTTGTCGCCTGTATTTGGTTTTGTGTACAATTGGGAACTTTATTTTGTTGTTGTGTTTGATGTCCGTCTTGTTCACTATTTGTATTTTTATTCTTAGCCGGACTCTGTTGTTTCGATTCACCGGGCATACCAACAGTACCGTGTAAACGGCGAAATCGAACAATCAAACTTTTCGAATACATTTGTGTACTGTGCGTTTTTTTAAAAGCTTCAATTGAATCATCGACATTTTTAAATGAAACGAAAGCATAACGTGTATATTTCATTTTCTTTGCATAACCAATATCGATACGCCGTCCTTTCGGATATGTTTTCACCATATCCTCTTTGGTGATTTCCTGAGCTAAATTACCAACGTATAATGTACACGGATCAATATCACTAGGGCCGATATTCTGATCGTCTTCGCGATCTTTCTTATATTCGGCTTGTAAATAACCGGCGCCGAATTGGATTTGATTTAATTGTTTTATAACAACATCGGCATCGGCGTTTTCTTGTAATGTTACAAAACAGAAACGTGGCGTTGATGGTTGTTGGAAATGAACATTCTCGATTGCTGTATGGAATTTCGTTACAATATCACGATTCAATTCCAAATCTGGAAATTTTATTATCAACGAATGGTTTTTGTAACGTTTATTGTACTCTTTCTCAATGGCCAAAGCGCGTTCGGCATCCTCTTCCGTCCAGTCTTTCTTGCTCGGTATGTTCTGCGATAGCGGTTTCTTCTTCTTTTTTGTTGTTTTTGTCTTCGGCTCGTTAACATCAGGCGTTATCTCTTGTAAACGGGGCCGTTTAAAACTGTTTCGTTGTTGCCAATTCTGCTGCCCTGCTGATTGTGAATTAAACCTGAAATGTTAACCTTTTAAAACAATACGAAATCTCGGATTATAATGAACCTTCTGTTCTGGAAATGCCTATTGTTGGTTGTGTGATAGAAATTTTGAGATCTTTGGCCGTGATTTGTCGTGTGATTTAAACTATTATTTGAATATTGTAGATTATTTCTATTATAACCTTCACCATATTGCTGAGATGATTGCTGTTGCTCCACAGGCCAATAACAGGATTGATTCGGATCCTAAAATTATGATTGATAACCTACATTCATTTTTTCGATTGAATCAATGAATTACAACTGAATAATTTTGTGAATTTCCTGGATAATAATAACCAAAATTGTTTCCACTCATGCTTGTCAAAATTAAAAATCAATATTATTGGAAAATCCTTGTTTATTTATATGTTAAAATTTGATAAAATTCTTGGCATGTTTGACATTTCTTAAAGAAATAAACAAGAACCTAGGGAATTTTATAACTAAATATTGGCCACAACGTTGCCAAACGTATTTTTAAATAACAGACTAGGTCAAAATATCGATTATTTATAAAATCAAAATTACATTACAAAAAAATAAATTTGTAACACATCTAAGTTTTAATTACTGTTATACGTTTTTCTATAATTTAGAAGAGTTAGGAAATATTTATTATCAACATTGAGATTTCAATGTCGGTAAAACCGTAGGATTCTGGTTAAATTTGGCATTGTCGGCTTGGTCCTAGTTGCAGTTTTGGGGAAATTTAGCGACATATAGTTGCAAATCTGAGTTTTGTCAATTTTTGCGTTGCCCGCAGGTTTGTGCAAGTTTTCCATACAATTTCCATAAAAAACATAAAAATTGTGAGAAAATTCGGTAATTTCCAATAAAAATGAGTATCGATGAAAAACAAATCGAACAATTCGATACTTTATTCTTATCGATAGCTCAACACCATCCCCAGGGTGCTTCACAGGTATGTTTCTAGAATATAACCTCAAAAAACTATCATAACTATTTTAACATAATAAATTATTTAAAATCGCCTTTTGTGGTAATTTTTCTTGTTTACAGCTATTGGATACGTTCGTTAGTTTTCTAGCTCGTAAGACTGATTTTTTTACAGGCGGCGAAGAAGGTGCATGGGAAAAGGTAAATTCGAATACAACTCTCAGTATTAATTAACAATACGATATTTTGTAGCTAGTTATGTCTACATTCAAAAAACACGAGAAGATCAGCCGTAAAAATCACGAGAATGAATTGAAAGAGAAACGCGAAAAAGACGAAGCACGTAAAGCTGCAGCTTCAGCAAAGAAAGCCGAACACGAACAAATTCATCCGGCTGAAATTACTGAATTAACAGACGCCGAAGCCGATCAATTACAAGCCGAATTAGATGCTAATAAAAAACAGAAAGATACAGCTTCGAATAATGTTGAAGAGAATACGACAACACCGGAAAAAATTGAAGACGATGAAGATAAATCGGAAATTGGTAAATTGAAACCGAATAGTGGAAATGGTTGTGATTTGCCTAAATATCGATGGACGCAAACGTTACAAGATGTTGAGGTAAGTGAAATTATACTTTTAGTTCCTATATTGTTGTCTTTATTCGATTATCAGCTTTAGGCTTTAATTTCGCCTGTTAAAAAGTCTTAAAGGTGCTAATTTTAAGACTATTAACTTTTATTTAAGTAACCGATCCTTATTCCTTTGAAATATTACTACCGTTGATGGATACTTCTCATATAAATTAATTATAATTGCGTTGTAGAGATATAGAAATAGAACTAATTCGATAATTTCTCAAATCAATCAAAGATAATTCTATTTATAACTCCCATATATAAATAAATAAATAGCCACAAAGAGTAATGTGAAGGTATTTTAATTTAAATAAATTTACAAAGATTTCCACAATAAAACGGATTTTTTGTGAAATATAAATACTATACAAAAGTTGAACGGGTTACTTTTCACATATCACAGTAACAATTAAAATGAATACAAACGAAAATAATAAACGCATAATTTTGGTTTACTTGGTACAAAAACAAATTTCGCTTAATTGCTTGAATTAACGATTTTTTCCTCTTCAAATAGACTAAATGTAAACTAATTGCTCTATTGGTTGATAATGTATTGTAACATAGATTAATTCGTTTGTCGTCTTGCTCTTACTGAAATTAAAATTAAAATTAAAACAATTCTTTCGATAGAAGAAACCACTTACATTCTAGTAAAAATATAGCCGTCATAATTCCTATTGTGAATAATGTTGACATTGTTAATACTAAAATTGTTAATTGATGTTTTCTACAAAAACTCTGTTGTCTTACTGTCGGTCTTGAATTAATATTAACTACGGTAAAATGCATTGAACTTGCTACAGATACACTATCAGGATCTTGGTGTTTCTTTGATAAATCGAATTGTGGTAGTGTTACTAAATTTTTCCCATCATTATTACTATTATTATTGTTATTTTGCTCCAAATAATATTGAATATTTTGGTTTCTTGTTGTTATCATATTATTGTCATCATCGTCGATTTGAGCCAGATTGGCTGCTGTTAAAAGCAGGGAACCTGACCTGGCACTCTAGAAAATCAATAAAAAAAATCAATTTCCAATTGAAATTATTAAATAATCAATTACCTGTGTACTATTGTTACTGGACGTAGAACCTTGTGAACTTTTAGAGCTACGAGCTAGTGTGGGTCTTGGTATGTGCCAACTCTTACTGAGATCTGCTGTAGGGATCTAGAAAATTATAGCAATTATAATTAATTAAAACAATTGTTAAAATATTAAACTGTAGTAATCTTATTGCACTTTATATTGTATCGGTTACTAAAGAATGAAAAGGTATATCAAGGACTTGTTTCTATAGTTGCAATTCTCACAATTCAATACGATTTGCAATATAAAGAATTGGTACAACATTCTCTCTATCTGTTTAATATAATTTTTTCTCTGTTTTATTTCCTAAATAATCGTAAAACAATAATAAAATTTATGATTTTCATTAAATAAAGTATACGTTGATCATAACAACCACACCTACAATTTGTCGTTTAATAATTGTTGATATTTCGGTTTGTTGATTTATGTTCGCAATTATGTCAAAATTTAAGATAAATGCATTTCTTTTGTATGTAATTTATGTAAATTGAATTTCTGTCCTCGTGTTTTATCGAATAACAATTTCCTTATTTCATTACAACCACTTGTTTTAATGCTTTTTTTTAACATAAAATTCTATATTTTGAAAGGTTTAAACGTGACGTTCATTCGTATTGATCTTATTTTTCTCATATAGAGAACACGAAATAATTATTTTTAATTGGATTTTAAGGTTTATTTCTATCTTATTTTGTATTCAACACTGAATTATCCGTTTATGTAGTAGAATTAATTGTGAATCACCATAATGTTAGAACATCGAAAATTTATTGGTAAATTTCGTAATGTTTTGATATGTTTTTCCATCTATATGAGTCGAATTGTCTATTTCGGTCATGGTTAATTTGCTTTCGTTTTATTAAAAATAGATTAACAGAATCTGAATTTCGATGACGTTTTCGACGGCCTTTGAAGGAATGTTGTAAAAAATCCCTTTTGAGAAAACAATTTGATCGTTAATATTTGGCAAACAAATCCGTCTAATTGTAGAACAAACAAGGAAACTATTGTGTAATATTTGCATTAAAATTTTTATCTGATGACTTGTATAGTATATTGTCACCTAGTGTTAATGACTGTAACCTTTCAACAACAAGAATTAATCGTGTTATTTATTTACGTTTCGTCTTCTACAAACAACAATAACAATAACAAACAGATCTTCTGCCGACCTTGTGTCATAAATTTTGTGACACATCCAGGATCTTTCAATAATTGATAGTCCATTACGAGTTTTTTCAACTTGATAGAGTTTCTTTGGAAATTTTGTGTTAGGCGAAAATTATGAAACACCTTGATCTGGTTCATAATTCATTCCGAATTTTCGACAAAACCTTGACGATAGCAAATACGGAAAGAACATTGAAAAATTTTGTATTTGATCTTGTTTGTATATTCTTTTAATGTCTCATTTAGGATCAAGGTTCTATTGGTTTGAAATTTTCTGAATTTTGTATAATGACGTTAGTGGAGAAATTTTTGGGGAAGTTGCAAGGTTAATTCATGTCCCTACTCAATATTTTTCGCAACCTAATCATTATTTGAAAATTTGTCTACTGAAAATCATCGAAGGCTAAATATTTGAGATTTAATTTATCGGATTCTTAATATGTAGGCAGTTGATTCTTTATATAACTTTTATTTTTGGAATCTATCGCTAATCTGTACCTGTCTGAATACCTTGATTTTTCATATTTGTTTGTTATTAATTAATCAAACTAATTGGTTTGCTCTAATTATTAGAATTTACAATTATTTGTTTCTTTAGAAGGATTTTTTATATGTAATTTCAATAGATACGGAAATACGTAAACAAAAATACTACGTGTGGTCAAGACACAAACGAAAAAATTGGATTACATAAAAAATTGATTATAGTCCAAAAATTTACAAATTTCCTATTTACAGCCATTAGATAAATAGTACACAAAACCTGCTTCCGGATTTTTCTTATGTAAAAATTAAACAAAATTAGACAAATATGTAATCTATTTAGTATTATTATAAATTTTCGGTTATAACAATCACGTAATACACCCGTGTTGTAATATACTTTTTTTTATTATTCTTATTGTTATTATTACGATTGAAAATAATAGAAATTTTACCAAAAATTTTAATTACATTAAAACTACTAATTGTCCAATTAAAGTATGTTTTTGGGTCAATGTTGGAAAATGTGATTTTACTAAATTGGATAGACATATTTAGAAAAAATGATGAAATTACACATTCAAACGGTATAAATTACTAATAATAATCGATTATCTATCCATAATTAATATTAATGTTAACTACATTATAATTGATTAGAATAGTGGGAAAATTTTAAAACGAAAGATAGGTCAAGAACATCAATCATCATTGCGTATTCCTCATAAACTATTTAAATAGAATATGATTGATTTCTTTAGCGATTTTAACAGGTATTAAAATTAATAAAATTTCACTATATAATAGGAAATAATTCTTCCTGTTTATCGGGTAATTTAGACGATTTAAATGTCTAATATTTTAATTAAATTGAATAATTAATTCGACTTTCAATTTCAATTATGGTTGATAATTTAATTTATTAAATAATCGTTAGATTTTTCATGAAAACCTTCATCAGGATCAATGTCAATATGAAATTATATTATCGTTTTTATAAATCATTACAATATCCTTGTAAAATTTATTATTTTCGTGATTATCACATATTGGAGGATACTATTAAAATTTCCTTTTCTAAATAATTGTAGAATAATTTTTGCAATGAAACTATTCTATTGTCTGTTAATTTATTGTCGAATTTCATAATAACTTTATAGAAATCTCTTATTTAAAATTAATTAATATTAACTTTCAATGATGGAAACTTACGTTATCTGATTCGAAACCTTTATTTTCCATATTAACTATAATTATTGTTTAATTTACTGTCTATTATTATTATCCTATTTTTTCCCAATTAATTGATTTAATTAAATTTGGAAAAAAAATTGATGAAATGAACCAAATATCATCCACTAACCACACCACTCTCAAAACTCTGTTGTGTTTGTTTTGTGTTTAAAAAAAGTTGGTTTCTTAACTTTAAACTGACGGCGCGAACTGAAAGTAACTGTCTCAGCATCCTCCACAGTATTTTCTTAAATACTACTAGTTCATACCACTATCACAGAAACTGATGTGCGTCTAGCAGTAGCTCTTTCTACTGTTAGATTAATCGAGGAGAAACCCAAATGAGAATTCCAATATGTGTACTTACCGGATCTTTTTATTCTAATTCAATTGAAATTTTTCCAATATTCAATTGAAATTATTACAAAATTTATTTCTATTGTACGTACTTTATTTTAATTTTTTTTATGTAACACGAATCCGGTTCTTTGTCATTTTCTTAATTTGATATTTCAATGGAAATTTTGTTTTTGTTTAGGAAAAAATATACGGAAATGACACTGGTTAATTTCAACAATTTCGTTCTCTTTGTTCCAAGTAAAGATGAGAATTACATTTAAATTTGCCCTTGTTGAAATTGTGTTAATTGTTATTACCTTTCAATAATTTCACAAAATTGCGTTTTCTTGTAATATTTTCAATTATTTTTACCTGATTTTTATACAATGTCCATGAATGTCTAGTCTTCACTTATTAATTGATTAATTATAATAATTTTTATGTTCCTTCATTATTAGATAAGATCATTCGATATTTTACACGTTAATTGATTGCTTTAAATGGAGGAAGTTTTAAGTTGTTCAGGGTGGAATTTAAAATTGTTGAATCAAATAATAATTGCAGAAAAAAACTTAAAATTACCTTGAAATTCGGACGTAAACCTTGTACTAAACTGGGGTTGTTAACATTGTGAAAAACCTACAAACCCTACAATAATTGAAGGTTAAAAATTGTAAATTTTAGATTGTTTGTTCAAAAAAACCCAACTACAATACAGGGAGGTTCCAATGATGCCCAAGAAGTCAAGAAACTGAGAAATATCATAAGAGGTCTTTTATTTATTTATTTATTTTTTTGAACAGGCTCGATACTAAAAATATTTATTATTTTATTCGGGGAAAAACCAGGAACCTAACTACAATAAAGTTCTTCCTCTAGCCTATAAAAGCAAACTGGATGTCGTAGAATAAATAAATGAGAATTTTATTAACTTCCTTATATTTATACTCTTTCAAAATTTCGTGTGTACCTACTGAAAGTATCAATTTACCGAATTTTAGTAAAATAAATTAATAAAGACTTTCAATAATTCATTTGGGACATTTAATTTTAAATGCTTCTAGATTTTACAATTTTAGTCAATATTTCGGAAATGTGTAGAACTATACCTTCATTTCAGGTTAAAAACCTACCACAACAATAAACGATGCAAATAATTGCCAGAAAACGAATATAAATTTTATTTTATTCGGAGAATAAACCAGAATTTTTTGCAAATTTACAATTAGATTCACCGTTATACCACAAGTGTTTTTATATCTTGTATGCAAATATTTTTTAAAAAGCCTCCTATTTACTGTTCGTTTCAATGCTTCAAAGATAGTAATGTGAAGTAAAAGTTTAGATGCACTCTTACTTTTTAGGGCATTGATATGCATTTTAAGTTGATGTAGACATCAATGAATGCGACTTAAGACACTTTTATTCGTATTATTTTGCAATAACTATCAAAATAATATTAATATTGGTTTGATTTTTTAATTATCTTCAGACATATTTGAGAAGTAATGAAATAGTGTAGATGTATCTTTCCAATGTTATTACCTCACCGATCTTTGGATTTATTGCATTAAGGAAATAATTATCGCTGCTTATCTTAATGATTATCTGTGCAAATTTGATTTTCTATGCTAATATTTATGCCTAAAACATACAAAGGTTGATTATTGAAACAATTAACGTTGTTCGAATAATTGATTGAGTTAATTTTTACAAATTATTAAATTCCCAATGTTGATTTACAAAATCTATCTGATCCAAAGATCAACTACCGATTATTACGTAATGTACACCTGTTATTCGCTTAATTAATTGCAATAAAAACATGTAAAATTAATGCGATATAGAGTGAGAATTTAGAATTTTTTTCCTTTATTATTGTCCTTGTTAAATATTAACTAATTACTAAATTTAGATACAATAATTAATTGTCAAATAGTATGCAATAATGAAGAAAAAAAACACGATTTACCAAGAAAATTTTAACAAAAAAAGTTCACATATTTAATATTTTTCTTTATCCAAGGTAAATGACTCATATATAACACAACATTATAATTGTATTACCTACCGGATTTCGTAAGTAACAACGAGCTTACGTGGTATTGATCATATACCAATAATTTGCAATAATAATTTACAATATTAAACGTAAATTGTTCACGAGTCGAAATTAAATTGCAATTATCGTTTGATTATCGTTGATAATCTAACCTTAAGTTAACTCTCTTACAATTTGTACTTCTATTTAGTGTCAATAAATTTATAATTAGAATCGATTTTATTAGTATTAACACTTGAGGAATGAACATATTAAACACCATAAATCTTAAGGCAATTAAGAAAATTACAAAATTCTTTAATCAAGACGACCTTTTAATTTCATTTGTAAAACGGAAATACAATCGTGATCTTAACTGTTTTTCTAGATTTATTAATTAATTTATATCGTAAGGTGACTTTAAAAAATTAGAATATTAGCTGTTGAAGTTTAAAAATATAATGAATAGATTTTTGTATGCATTATAAATGATATCGGCCTTGCTGTTTCAAATACAAGACCATTACAATTCTTCTATGCATTTATCTTTTAAAAGAATTACATAATTGCGGATAAGTCACGAAGTATCTCATCTTAAATGATTGTAATTCGACAGTTTCCAGAAATTACGAAACTGTTTTAATATAATTACTATTACTATCACTAATCTTTTTTAATTAAATATGTAATTAAATAATTACAATAAATTTAATTGAGGCCTTGATCAGTATAGTTTTTCTTCCAATAAAATTAGAAAAATTAGCAGATTTTCGTATATTCAATATTCTAATAAATAAAGCAACTAATTGGCGTTTTTCTTCTCTCGTCTATTTTAAAGTAATTAATTAGTGCTTTATTTGAATTTACCTCGATTAATTATCGAAACCTTATATGAATTTGTCAAGATTTTTCTCTAAAAATGAACCGTTCTAGATTTAATTGATATTTATTATCGTTTCCAACATTTATTCTAAGGATTTCAACGATTTTTTTACATTTAGAATGCTAATTATACTTAACCAAATTTGATATGATTGAATTTAGTTGTCGATGAAAAAAGAACAAGGCGATCTTCTACTTTAATTAGTTCGATAGATTTCTTTATTGAATAGTAATCAATAAATTTTCGAAATTATACTGCAACTTTGGATATTTCTTATGCAAAATTTTATTAGATACCAAGAAACTTGATCATGTATTAGACACATTGCTCAAATATTTTGTGAAATTTCAATTAAACTTAAAAGCTCTCCGTTTCGACTTACCATTTTTATAACAGAAATTTATTAATCAAATCAAGAAATTGAAGTCTGTTACGTTGATTCTCCATAATTTGGCTTTAAAAATCTACACTTCTCTTAGAACACAGAAACTACAATTTTATCGAATATTTAATGTGCCCACTTTTAATCACTATTGAATTCACTATACTGACTAGAATTTCTAAGTTATATCAGAGAATCGTTAAATATTAATTGTAATGTACGTAAGAAGAAAGCAACCGTAATTTCTTCCTCTTCTTCTCTCGAGAAGAAGGTGAAATTAATAATTAATTGTATTGGAATAGAGTTTATATTTTATATTATGTACGAGGAAAAAGTTCATTTTTCTATGACTAAACTAGTTCTCTCAACACAAATTTATTCATGATTTAAAATTCAATCGACCATATCAGCGTATGATCTATAATACTATAATAATTTCCGACCTTTTGACGTACTTGTAGGACTAGGTGTCAATAAACTGTTCTTACTTTTATTATCTACTCTATTGTTAGTAAACCAGAGTTGACTGAATTTATGAATTCAGTGGGTATTTTTAGATTAATATTGAATATTTTAGATTATTTAATTACATTACTGTCAATAACGTTATTATTTATATTATATAATTAGTGACAGTTCTGGTTAATTAAATGGAATTTTCGGCTATTGTATCACTAATTTATCATGTTTTAACACATATTTTGCACGATAATCGTCACGTTTCAATATTCTGTTAACAATTCAACTATGATGTTGTTACATTTACGATTAAATTAACATCTTGTAGGTTGGACTTGCCCATAATCGACTTGTTAGTAGTAATTTATAAAATCCTGTTCTATATCCTGGATTCAGATCCATTAATAATGAAAGATTGAAAGACTACTTATTTTTTTATAGTAAAATAACTGCTAATGTTGTCTGTAGGTTAATTTGATAATTTCGTATGTAGGTACATTACAAAAAACCGTCTGGATTACTCCAATTCAAGGACAGGTACTTTCAACTTGACTTTGTCGACCTTTTCAATTGAAATCTCAAGTGATATCTAGTCCAAAAATTGATTGTTTTTATATTATTAATAATATTATTCAAGTATTTATTGATCTTTATAATAAATATATAAATATAGAAAAAATAAATTGAATATTCATATTTAAATAGGTAAATTGACTTGAATTGCAAGAAGGCTAGAGAATTGTAGCAATTTTTCATTATTTTATCTTGTATCAATCAAATAATTGTTTGTTTATGTTTTCACAATAATTTTCCATGGTTGAACGCGAATGAACTTGAATTGAATCATTCAAATACTATTTACTATTAATTTTATTATTAAACAAATTTGATTTTAATTAGATAGGTATGTCTATTTTTAGTTGTGTATACGATTCGCAATTATGTCATAATTGTTAAAAATAATTGATGGATTTCCAATCTGTGATCTCATCAAACAGATTAGAATTCTTTTTGTTAAATAAATAAACCATAAATAAAAAAATCCAGGATTCTAAGCCATAACGGTTTGTATCTCTAGAGATAATTTTTACGGGAAATCCTAAAATGAATGATAATCAAGTTCATTGACATTGATTCAAATGAGTCACCAAAATTTATTCACAAATCTTTAAAATGCTCTTGGAATTGCTTAATTAAATTTATATTAATTGATATTTTCGATTCTTTGACGTATTCCATAACCCTGGCAATGGTACATATTTGAACAGGGTGTGTCTTTATGAGTAATTTTGGTATCAAAATCTGGTTAATTTGTGGAAATTGAAGAGTTTTCCGCTTTTAAATTTTAAAGAAATTTCAAAAAATTTGCAAATATTTATTAGGTCACCAGTTTACTTGTTGCTGTAATTTAGAATGTATTGCACATTTCACAGAGTACAGAATTTCACATTCTCAAACCTCGAAGTTGCAAATCTTTTTGACTTTTCTGTCTTTGCCCAGGCGTAAAGTTTAAAATTTTTTGATACCAATCAGCTTTTCGAAATATTGCCAGTTTGGTCTTTTTAAACCTCCAAGAGACCATTTAGAGTTTAATTTCATTAGTTAGAAGGTTAATAGTTGAAAATTTCGGGAAAATTGTTGGATTTCTTGAGATTACATTAAACAAACTGGTTTGATAACAATTAACTATAATTTTTTTACACAAAAAGAATATTAAATTTTAATTACCCAATAAAGACATAAAAATTAAAAATCTCCCGTAGCTGTACAATCCAAAAAATATAAGGTCATTGTTTAAAAATTACGAAATTTCGTAAACATACGAAAAATAAAATTAGAAAAATGAAGTATACAAAGAATCGCTTAAAGATATTCCTTTCATTTGTCAATTCGTTGTGAAGAAAATATTGATGAAGGACGATATATTTTATACCATCTGATAGAATTTTAATGTAATCGTAATCACAATACGCAAAAAAATCGTAATTGTCAGTATTTATATGTTAATTGTATTGTAAACATTACCGACATCCTTTGTTATATTAGAGGACCTTGATTATAACCAATTAAATACCAATGATCGATTAGATTCACTTCTATTATTAACGAAAATTATTAGTAATTATTTACTGAGAAATCTATTGCAAAAAGAACATCAGGAAGAGGCAAATAAACTGTATATTTATCCCTAGTATAATTTGAATCGTTATAAATCCGGGTCAAATGGCGTTAAAAATAGATAAAATAGTTCGTATAATTGTTCAATTGACAATAAATATTAAAACAATTATCAATTGAAACTGAAAAGGTTAGGAAAAAGTCTAAAGAAATTCCAATTGACACTTGAATGTTCATTTGATTTATAAAGTGGTTAGTTTATTATAAATACTAATAATTTATGATAGTATTGGAAAAATTCGATTTAAATAATTAGTTTTTCTCTTCATTTCTTAAGAGTTCATTGTAGTAAAACCGTCAAGGTTGTGTTTCTTTTTTTCGAAAAATAACTCAAAGTTTCCGCATTTTTTAATCGACAGTAATAGGAAAATGCATTTTAATTACAATAATGTGAAGGAACTTTAATTAAATCTACATTAGTATTATTATTACTTTTTTAAATACCATCCTAGTAGTGATTGCGTAATCAATCAAAATCGAAATATTGTAGAATTTTCGAAAAATACTGCAATAAATGGGGAGAAATTGTAAAAATTGCAATTTTTTTTGTTCTATTTTTCGCTTGGTAGAGCACGAGGTCTTCCTAATTGGTGTCATGAACTCTTTTATATTTGAATAAATAATTAATTAGATAATAAAATATTGCAACACATTCTTTATGTTGTACGATAATTTCAATAACGCCACTTTTTCAGTTTTCATTTCAAAAAACTACAGAATATCCCATCTAAAATGGACGATTCTATTTAATATTTCAACACCGATTTTCTGCGTTGTTAGACATTTCCTTCACTATGATGGTCAGTTTTACCATTTAGACATTTATAATTATTTTTAATTGCTCAAAATTATAATTGCTAGATTTTGACATTTTTTTAATGTGGATCTTTAATTTTATTCATGTGACCTTTGGATTCCAACGCACCTATCTAGAAGAAGTGGTTTTACGGGTGTAATTGGAAATTAATATATTTTTTTAAACTGATTATTAAAATATCAAATTGGTTCAACTTCCGCTATAAAGACAAATTACATAATTGCATATTAAATTAGTCGTTAAAATTTCGCTCTGATTTTATTGGAACTTGTTTTAAAAGTAACAAAATTGGTTTAACGGCCCACTTTGAAAGTTCCAAAAAGAGAATCAAACCTTGAAGGTTTATTGTAGTCCGTTCATTTGAATTCTTATGGTTTTCCACGAGCTTTTTCCCACCGATGCGCTTCCATTATTCACATAGTTTTGTGGTAAATTCCATAATCTTTGACGGCTATAAAGTGAAATTGAGTAATAACAGTAAGACGATATTCGAAGTTATTCTCCATTAATCAATCGGATTTTTTCAATATTTAAAATTTGCAAAATTGTCGGTCTTAAATGAAACCGTCTGTATACAGTAGAATTTCAATCTAGCCAAGTTCCTTGAAATTATAAGAGACGCTTTATCTGTTTAGAATATTACCAGGAAATACGGCAGAAATTAAAAATTCTGTGTAAGCGAAAAATGCATATTTGTCTAGAGGTGTGGAGATTCTACGATCCACCCACAGAACGATTTTAATGCAGGATATTTTCCAATTTCTATATTGATAATTGACAATTTATTTTAGTGGTCATTGTTCGTATAAGCTTAGAAATAAGTGATTTTTGTGGTAGCATTGTCGATGGGAAAAGTTTAAAAATCGATATACCCCGTGATTAATTGAAACTTCCAGTTTAATAACCTTGCTAATTAAATTAAATAGAATTGGCACAAGTCTTTGACTAAACTGATAACGATCTAACAACAACAACAAAAAAGAGTAATGATTTTAATATAACACAAGAAAAATGAAGGTTATTATTATCAGATTACAACCACCATATATCTTATTAAAACTTTATTTATAAGCCCCAATAACAATAAATATTTTCGTTGAAAATTGATTATTTTCAACACTGTTTTTTTGAGAATAATTCCTGTAAATAACCGTCGATTTATGCATAAAACAAAAGAGATAAATAGTTGGAAAATAATCCCTGCTGATGATGGTTTATAAATGTTAAAATTATAAAATATATTGAACATACGAGGGGAAAAAATAAATTTCAAGGTACTCAAGAAACAAGAACTTCTACTCTTTCAAATGCATTGTCGATTATTGGGTGTGGTAGTAGAGACGGTTGATTTTTTGTTTCAAAAATTAAAGAGAATAACAAAGGGTCTTCCTATATAGAAATTCTGTTAACTTTTTCGATATGTATAGGTCATGGTTTCTACATTTATAATACGTGTATATTGTCACAACTGCATAATTATTTATATAAAGCCGATTTATTTGCCGTACGGATATAGAAGATTATGAAATTTTATTTGTATTGAATCAGATATTTGGCATTGGCAAAGAAATTTTCCAACTTGGAATTTCATAATTTCTTTCGAAACAACAATCATATTCATATTACGATTACTATCATTATTTCAAAAAATGATTGATTTATAACAGTTTGAACTTGATCTATTATTCACGTCTGGAGTGTGTCTAAGAAATAACAGTTTGATTTGTGATCTATCCGATAGTGAGGCACAATAGCCGTGTATTCAAGAATTCAATCGGTTTTTTTTGCAAAATTCTGTTATTTCTGCATATAAACAACCTTGTCGAAAATTTGGACAGGATTTTCTTAACACAACAACAAGATTTCGCCCATTTTTCAATGACGTAAGAAATATTTAACAGTATCCATACAACGAAATCCATCATTCTAAAAAAATGTCTTTTCAGTTGAAATTATATAAGAAATTAATGATTTCATTTCAATAATTTGTGTGATTTATTTCAACATGATGTAAGACTTTGGAATTTAAAGGTAAATTAGACCGAAAATTGAACAAAGAAAAGACTCACAATTACTTGAAACACGTGTCTTTTTTTTTGTAAAAAAATTTCAAGTTCAACGTAAATCACGCAAGATTCAATTAATTATCATTAAACATGCCATAAATGTTGTGGATGGATGTTTTAATTGAACGTAATCTCTATCAATGTTTATTCTGTAATATTATTTGTTTTTAATTACATTTGCAGAATGTTATTTAAATTTTCTTTATTCGTATTCGATTTTAATAACAGATTTTACAGAAATTGTATTATTAATTAATGGGCATTTTATATAATTATCCTCGAACTTTTCTATAACGTACCTTTCTATTGTTGGCACGTGTAATTTTTTGCTTTAATTCGCTTCCTTTATCAAATAATAATTACAGGATGTACATTTTTAGGCGAAGAATTTGTATTAATTTATTCGAGGAAATCGTTGAAAATTGTATTGTCTTTTAATAAATGAATCTCCATTAATACATTCGAGATATTCTAATTCATAAATCAGCGTTATTTCAAGATAATTAGTAGTTTTAATTGTTTAATTAGTTTTTTCTCAAATTATTCTAATAATATCAAATCAAATGTTAAATAATTTTTTACAGAATCGCATATTCAAAATATAAACAAACCGAAAAAACAGTATCAGTTATTTATAGCAGAGGCGTTTAATGCAAATTTCATGGTTATAGTTTGAATATTAAAATATTTCCCATGATTTTCAATAATCTATTATTTAATTAATAGGCAAACTTTTCGTGGTACACGTGTCTTTAGTTTTGTTTAATTTATTAGAATTTGGCAATTAAAAATTGTAAATGTGAATAAAATAGAAATAGCAATGAGGATTTTCAAAACGAATTCTTATTGAAACATTTTTTTAGTTGTCTTTTAGATCCAGGAACTGTTACAACAAACAAGAAAAACTGGCCTCTTCTCCTAAAAATCTTATTTCTGTAGAAATGATTTACTGTTCAATTTTTGTGAATTCCTACTTTACTGAAAATCAATGATTCAGTCGCTTTAACGATTATAAGAAAGCAATTAAAATTGTTATTTTTCATTATTTTTAGACGGCCTTACGGCTTTTTTCTTTCTTTATATGAATCACATTACATCGTCGTATTAAAACGTGATATTAAAATATGGAAAAATCCAACTTGAAAATGATTTCTCAATCCAAAAAGTTTTATATCGACAATAATCTTTCAGTTGTGAGGCTTTTTGTTGATTTGTATGGCTGCACTTCAATTCGAGGCTGTAAACTTTTTGCATGGAAGAACGATGTCTTTAAAAGAATTGTTTGTCGAGTTGTTTATTAGGGGCGGTTTGATTCGTCTATAAAAAAATACAATTGTTTCTATCGGAAAACAATCAGAAAGATTCAACCATTTCGGGGTCTCGCCTGCATTCAACTCGAACGAAAATAAATTAAAGAACAATGCAAGAATGTTGTATTCTTAAAAATGTGCACAGGTAAAATTTGAGCGAGGATTCTCAGAATTAAAATCTTACCTGCCGTCAACTTGACTGACTTGAGACTTTGATACGATAACTACCTATTTTATAATTAATTCAATAGCTTTTCCAATTAATTTTTGTAATCTTTTAATTATAAATATTGTAATTATCAAGAAATAGATAAAATTCACATTATTATTACTGAATATTGCAATATTTCCACGTTGATTTCCAGNATATATATACTTCCCTCCGTCTTGAAATGCTCTTTCAAATTCCGTTTAGAACATTGAAATCCGTTGGAAAACAAAAAAGTTATTCTGTTTTCCGTGCATTTCTTCATTGCATTTTTCACTGCATCTCCCCCTTAATCATCTTATTACAAAATTTGATGGTTATTGGCAGGAAAACCAAATAACCAATTTTCTGAACGATTATTATTGAACTCTATTAGGAAATAACAGTTTTAAAAATACCATTTTCTCATAATTTATAAGATTGACATTGTGTATATTTTAAACAAGTTGAAAGTACTAGAAGACAGATCGTTTAGATAAAATTTTATTGATTTTTGTGGAATGACGCAGAATATTTGTTAATAATAAACATAAAGGGGTGTGTTAATTAAATATAAATGTAACGTTTAAAATCTACAATCTTAATGTTTTGACGCAAATAGCTTTAATGGTAGTTTAACTATTGCCAATTCCTTTATTTTATGATTATTCAAAAGGGGAGAGAAGAAAAAACAAAGGCAAATTGAATTGTCCATAATGTTTAGCCTTCACAAATCCCATATATTTACATTTATGTCTTTTTTTCTGAAATTACAAAATAAAATCACAACATGCCAACAAATTGCAAAATTGCAAATCATCTGAACTTGAATCAAGTCAATCAATGTATCAATTCTCGTTCAATGTTTCGATTATTACAAAATTGACATACCTTACCTTATGAACACGTATTATTACAATCAACTAGAAGAAAAATTGTGTATATTTTTAGTTCATTGCACATCTAATAACATTAATTTGTAATTTAATCGTTTTACACGTTAAAGGTAAGAAAAATATTTTCTAAACATCGAGAACACAGTGTGAGATCTCCACTAATTTGAATAAAATTGCACGATAATCGATAATCCATGACAAAATAAATCAAATCGAGGATAATGATCATCTATCCAAGGATAAATTCGACAATTTTCTAAACAATAAATAGGGAGATTTAAATTTTTGTTAATATTAATAGATTTTGATTGATTTAAACGAATGCGTCCTCGAAATTTCAACAATTTCACAATCACAAATAGCCGTCTAGTGTTGGTTTTGTTACAATGGATTTCAGCTTGTAATTGTTTTTATTTTGATAAAAATTGGGAATAATTATTTGAAAGTTTTTATCAGTAAACGAAGGACTTTTCAATTTTGTATCGATATTCATTTCACCTGTGCCTGGTGTTTGGTTGTTTCCCCATTAAGTTTCAGTTTTCAAGGATCGATTTCGTGTGTAATATGGTGAATATTTGACGTCATTATCGATCTTGATTTTTTGTTAATTTAGTCATTATTATCGATAAATGTTTCGAAAGAGTCTAAGAAATTGATGGATTAGCAATAAGAAAAACTATTTAAAAATCAATTACTTTGATTCTAAATTAATTACTATATCTGTTTGAAAAAAATAACTTTCAACGTTAATGACTTTGAAGTTTATTAAAAAAACGCTAAGAAATGACGGCATTCTCAATCAAAATCCATCATTATGATAGTTCAATGTGATATTTTTACAATAGGAGTGTATTCCGACCTGGAATACTAAAAGCGTCAAATGATAGGTCAATTTTTGGTAATTTATCAGTGTCTTACAATAATTAATTTATGGCATTTTTAAGGGTTGTACTGTGTTGAATTCAATTTACGAACATTATTGTTAAAATTATTACAATTAATCCAGACACATGCCTTGTTTTAATTGGCCATTTATCGTGGAAAAATTCTAAATTTATTCGTACGATTACGTTGTTGATTAATAGATCACGCACCGGAAAATTAAATGATTAATTACGTTTAATTGATGGGAACTTCTTTTAAAATTTATGATTATGTTAAAAAAGAAACAAATTTTCTCTAGTTTTTTATAATAAATACAAAATAATAATCAAACCTTGATATTTTAACAACTAGTGACATATGATCGTAATGAAGATAATTAACTAATTTCATAATTTCTGACAGGACTGTCTTTTCGTTGAAATTAACATTTTCTTATTAAATAAATCAGAGAATAGATTGTAAAGTTAATTTATTTATTGGAGAATCATAAAAGTTCAATAAACACTCACCTTTATTGTAGCAGTTGGTGTTATTTCCATCGTACTTCCAATAACAATTAACACTAATTGAGATTGAGTTGTTATAACTCTAATGTTATCATTTAGAATAGTTGGACAAATGATTTTCTATAAAATATATCCAACAATAATAATAATAAAGATTACGAAATGCTACATCGATTGAATTTATTAAATTTTCAAATTATTTGCGTATTCGAAACACAGATACAGGTCTTGGCTTAATTTTAACATTGACTTTAATGCCATTGACACTGAATTTGTTTATATTTCGTCGTGTAAAACTTAAGTGTTGTTTGGTATTCATAATATTATAATTGAATATTAGAAAATTGTAACCGATTGTTTGTATTCTAAACAAATAATGACCTTTTTTGGTAAATTTTAATTCTGTTCTAATTCTCATAATTGTTGGTTTAAAAATAAAAAGTGAAAAAATACAAGTCTTCAACAAGGATTTTCGATGCCAATTACTGTTGTAAAATCAACAATTATACGAGACAATTGCAAAATTATAAATTAATTAAATGTCTGTTACAATTTACGATGAAATGTTTACTTTAAAATGTCAGTTACTTTATTAATTGTGCAGTTTCGTTATAATTATGTCCTGCTAATTGATGAGTTACCGATTCTTTTTTGTCGACCTTGTGGTTAATTTTGTTTTATTTCTCTTGTTCGATTGCACAATTTGTATAGGTGGTACATTGGGTGCAACGAAATCCATAACTAAAGGCAATATATTAATGCAATTTCATGTTTTTTGAAATAAATTAAATCGTACACTATGAGCAATTCAAATCCGTATCCCTTTTGCGTAATAGTCTCGGTCTAATAATTGTTCGCAAAGGTCGTCCGGATCGTTCTCTAAAACCCTTACTCTCTCGTATTTAAATTCACCATTCTAAACATCTTATCCGTGCAAAAAAACAACAAAATTTCATAATCTTTTTTACAATTCTTGCCACTATCGTGTTTTATTTTAAAATTAATGCATATTCGAATTAATTAAATCAGAGGGCTTCTTAAATCAGTGATAAACAAGTATTTTTGCATGTGTAAAGGTTACCGACACGGTGATGGGGCATCTTTTTCAACAATAACCAACCTTGACCCAATCTTAACTTTATAATAACAATAAAAATATAAAAATACCTTCAACGACTACTCCAAATACATATTTCCTTATTGTTTCAGGTACGGGTTCCATTAAATATCAATTTTCGGGCTAAACAAAAAGATTTGGTTGTTTCTCTAACGAAAAAACATTTAATTTGCGGCATTAAAGGTCAACCGCCAATAATCGACGATGATTTTCCGCATGAAATCAAATTGGAAGAATCCACATGGGTTATCGAAGATGGCCATACGCTTCTATTCAATTTAGAAAAAGTATTATTAGGTTTTTGTAACGATAGTTTAAATAGCGGAAACCTTGTAGGTAAATAAGATGAATTGGTGGTCGAAATTGGTGATGTCCGATCCGGAAATTAGCACAAGAAAAATCAATCCGGAACCGTCGAAACTTAGCGATTTAGATGGCGAGACTCGCGGTCTTGTCGAGAAGATGATGTACGACCAACGACAGAAAGAATTAGGATTACCAACTAGTGAGGAACAGAAGAAACAAGATGTTATTAAAAAGTAGGTTTAATTCTTTTATTGTTGCGGCTTTAATTGATAGAAATTTATCGAAATATCAAAGTATGAAAAATGTCGAAATATCTATCGGAATGTGGCCAATTATTAGATATCGGTTATAATACGGCTTGTTTTGTCTAGTGAAGTGGAAACAGAAAAATTTGATATATGAGACTGGAGGTGACTCACCCAAAATCGGAATACGGTTTGAATTGTAGAATTTCGAGGACTTTAACGATTTCTGGTTTGATAAGGAATCAACAAGGGTCAAAGTAAATTGAGGGTAGAAATATAGAAAAATCTAAGACTCAAATGAGTTCATTTCTTTCAATATAAAGTTCGAATTAGCCTTTGGAGTCATTTGAAACAGACAATAATTATTCTCATTGGGGGTAAACTTTCAGTCTCATTAATCACAGATAGACGTTTATAAATTTATTATCAAAAATCACCTCAAACAATATGGACATACAAATATATTTTAATCGATATATAATTTCGATTTTTTCTTATTTAGAGCCGTAACAACTTTAATAGCTGGTACTGATTGATTTTTTAAAGGTTTATGGAGCAACACCCAGAAATGGATTTCTCTAAATGCAAATTTAATTAAATTCCTTTAATGTTTTGTAGTTAGTTAACCAACCATAATCAATAAATTGCAACCTCATTCTTCGTTTCTAATACATTACTTTTTTATTTAAAATAAATGCAATATATAAAGGAAATGCAAAAATAATTTAATAAAAATCCACCTGCACAATCACATTTCAACTGTGCTGAATAAAATGTATAATTAATGATATGATTAAAACCAATATTGCAACACCAAAACCAATAAAATATAAAGATTTATTATTTTCGATTGGTTTTTTAATTGATTTCTCATCATTTTCAACCTCCATTTGATCATTATAATAACCAACCATATCTGCAATTTATTACTTTTACTTTAATTTATTAAAGGAAAAAAACCGCTTACCGGCTTGACCTTCCACATCTGCAACATCTTTGATATCTTTAATTTTAACATCCAATAATTCTTCTAACGAATTTTGAGCATCTTGCGGACCTTCACCAGGAAATAGATAATCCGAAATTGCCACATCACAGTGGGGCAATTGGATTAAAACACGTCGTGGCGGTTCATGGACACTGCTCACTTCTACAATTGAACAATTTATAAATAACAAAATTGCGGTTATACCAAAGAACCTTCGCCGTGCTCTTCTTCAGTGAGAGAATCCCAATGCATCTCCAACCGAGCTGATAGACTCCTTAGAATATCTTGAATTACAGCTGTGGAGGCTTCTTGAATCGATACTTTCGGTTGTAACCATAATTTACAAGCAACATATCCGAAGACTTTAATCAAATTGCCGTTATCGCTAATTTCGAATTGGTTTGAATCAACAATCTAAATAAATTTATCAATTGAAAAATATCGCGAAAAAATCGTTAAATCTTACACACGGTTGCAGAATTGATACTTGTAATGGTTTTGGATTATCGTTGCTATTCGCTTGTGCTTTATTTATTTTCGAAATTTTCTTTTTACCCACATTATCGATACTGTCGTCGTCATTTTTCAACTCACCATCGAATAAAAATTGCGATTTCATCAATCTTTCATTCAATTTATCCAGCAGAATCTACAAAATCGTCAAAATCAACAAATATAAACGAAACTCCACTTACATTAACATGTTTTTTGATCTGCCAAACGCCCTCATTATCGCCCCCAATCGGATAAATCTGATCCATGTTGAATTTACATTCCAATTCGATCCATTTCATCGCTTTCGGTACAAATTTGATATCGGCCGGTTTAAAACTCGACGTAGCAACCTCAAAAGTCTTACAAACGTATTGGTGTGCTTGTGAACAATAATTTAAAAACAATTTCTCCCCATTTGATATATTCCCAAACAGATATTTATTCGACTCCAACTCCTTATGGACTCGCGTTAGAATCGATTTGATTTTCAACGAATTCGCGCTCGTTATATCGTCCGGTGATACAATAAAAACGCCAAGAACGAACATCCCACCCGGTAGCATTCTAGTTGCTTGTTTGGCATGATCGGCCACCCACTCTTCGCGGATATCGTTCATTGTTTTAATTCGAAGCGTTTCACCACTTTTATCGCCGTCAATTTGGTGGGCGATTGGGGTTTTAGCAAAGTGGATCACGTAATCTCTGCCGGAAACATGCTAAAATTGTAATTTCGTTAAAAAATTGATCAACATATGCCCCAATAAGGTTATGTTTACCTGGCCGAAAATTAATCCAACGGAATAGGTGTTTTCTCTTGCCACCGAGTGTAGATATGTCACGAGATGTTCATCGGCTATCGCGTTCCGAACCATTTTCAATTGATTAGATTTTAATTAAAATTTTTGTTGTAAAATAAATAGGACAGGTTAGAAGAATTTTTGACATTTGAAAAGGTAAATGAACTATTGTCATACAGGAGGTGGCTAAGGTTACGTCAATATTTATTTATTTATTACTCATTTAATTACAATCATGTTTAATTTATTTGTTATTATTATAGTTATCATGTTTGAAATGGCCTAATTGTGGTATCTTTTAATTATTCCAGTGATTTTTAGTAATTTTTTGATCAAGTGTACTAGAACTACTCGATTCGCTAGATATACAGTATGTCCAAAATTGGTGAGTCAAATAAAGAAACAAATATGATTTAGGTGTTATTTATTTGTTATAAAAGCCAAATTGTTGGATTTTAAACAGGAATTTTCACCTTATACCCTGGTTGGCCCTTAGCGCCAGTTCCTGTGACTCGAAAAACAGCCCCAGCCGGATGGGGTTGTTTCACCCCGTTGACGACCAATTGGGCACTGGTTACGTACAATTCGTCCAGATTTGGTCCACCGAAAGCAGCTGCAGTTATCTAAAATTGACGAAATTAACAATTTGAATTAAATTAGAGTTTGGTTTAAATTTCGTAGTACTTGACGCGCTGGAAATTCAATGGTTGTAATCAATTCGGAGGTCCTCGGATTGACATGAAGAAGACAACCACCGTCGAAGACAGCAACCCACAAATTCCCATCATTATCGATGGTCATACCATCAGGGACGCCGGGGATGTTGTATTTATCCAAATCGAAGACTACTTTACGATTTGCTAGATTTCCAAATAAAATCAATAATAATTGAAAATTCAATCAATTTCCATAATTACCGATCTCGCCTTTATTGATATCGTAATCGTATTGATCAACTGTCCTTCTAGGTGAATCGATGTAGTACATCTTCTTCAATTCAACATTCCAGGCTAAACCGTTGGCAATGCTAACTTTAGTTAAATGCGTCTTGACTTGGTGTTTACCAATTAGCGTGTACAAGGCACCTTTCTCTTTCTCTAATTTACCGATTTCCGGTTCCGGGCCCATAGTACCAGCCCATAATCGCCCCACAGGATCGGCTTTGCCATCGTTGAAACGATTATTGAAATAACCCTCTTTATTTTCAACTTCAATCAATAATTCCTTATTGGAAACCGTATTGCTGACACCATCCCAAGTTACTACCAATAATTTCCTACCGATACTGACCAGGAAACGGTCCTGGGTGCCTTCAACGGGAATCACCATCGTTACAGGACCCCCTTCTGCGATTTAGTTTGAATTAATCAGTTCTAGAAGTTAAATAGGGAGACTTACCGATTATAACTTTGGTGTGAGAATTCGTCGATGGGTGGTATTTGTGGATGGCTTGGCCGAATATATCAACGTAGTATAAACATTGCTGTTCTTGGTCCCAATGGGGCCCTTCACCGAGGGTCGCACGGTTCGTTATCACTTCAATAACTGGAGCCATTTCGGTACAATAGCGCGAAATCGAATGAAAAGTGTCCTCAAGTTTTGGTTTATATACTTTGTTGAAGAGTTGACCCTTTCTAGTTCATCTATTTTAATTTATTTTATCTATAATTGGATTTTCAGCAATAGTTTGATAATAATAATTAAATTGATAGGTTTTTTAATTAATTTTAATTTAGATATTTTAAATTAATATATTTGGTTGAGTTGTGTAAAAAATAGTTTGCGAATTTCGTCACTATTTTCAATCAAAATGTCGTCACTTATCGTTCAAAGAACTCAAAAATTGAGTTTCCAACGCAGAAAATTCTTTATAAATTAACAATTGAAGGTAGAAAACTTGAAAATTTCCAAAATTTGGAGCATCTGAAGGTTCTAAACTGTTTAAAATTGAAAATTCGTGTGAAGTTTGAAAAATTTCCCAATAATTTCGAAATGAAGTGCACAGTGCTAAAAAGATTCCAGTCTAGGGAGCAAATTAGTATTTCTATTGTAATATTTATGTGGCAATATTGGAAATAATTTAAAAGAAAAATAAAATGAAATGCTGATTTATAGGCACGTCAATTTCCGCTATATTAAGGGTAAAATTCCTACTCGGCTAGTCTATCGCCAATTCCATATAAAATACATTGCATCGTTCAAGTCGGATAACTCAAAAACGGTAACAGATATCGAAATGGTAAATGCCTCATTTTATTCTAAATGTGATTCGCTAACGGGGCGCGGTAGAAGTTTTTTGAAAAAATTAACTGGATTTCCGAAAATCCGGAAAATTATAATTTTATGTCGAAAAATAGGTGTTTGTCCAAGTCGGATAGCTTTTTGTATAGTTAACAGAATGCAAGGAAATTTATAGGATCCAATATATAAAGTTGGCTCCACAAGTTTTCGGTGGCAGATTATCAATTTTCTTATTAGTTTTTCTGCAAATTGCATCCAAAGTAACTGATTTTTAAGAAATTAAAAATCGGAATAATACAGCATTATCTTCCGGTGACACCCCTTAACCAATAGTTAGTCCCACCATAGTCATTTACCTTGATGAGTGAACAACGGACAAGGTCGGTAATCAAAAGGACAGCCGTCGATATCAAAAGAAAGATAAGATAACTAACAGAAACTAGTTTTAGATTGCTATAAATTGTACGGAAAAATTGTACGGAAAAATTATCGAAATTTAGCAATTAGCAGATCTTTACCAACAATAATTAGTCATTATTATGTTATCTAATTGATGGAAGTTTCTGAAATTTGGTTTACATTTGTCTCTCTACCTGAACTACCTTATTCAAGGATGTCCTTTATATAATTTTTAAAAAATGTTTCCCCATTGTATTGAAGAATAAATACAAAATCCTTCTACTTATTCGAGAATAAAATGGAGGCAAATGGAAAAACTATTGTTAGAAACACCTTCGAAGCATTCTGAATCATTAGATGTTTTTGCAAATCGCGACATGAGAAGAAACGAGCGCTTCTTTGGCCAACTTTCCAGCTACGAGACCCAAATTTTGCTGAAGTAATCTCCAGAGACCCTCCTATAAATTCTCTTGTCAAATAATGGTAGTTATCGTACTTCTAGCTGAATAACTATGTATTAACAGTTGATGGAACAACGAAAATATTTGGTGAACGATTTGGTGTGAATTGGGCAATTAAAAATTCAAATAATTAATTAGTAAAATTTTAAATAAACATACATTTCATTTAACGGAATGATGGCGTTAATTAAAAACATATTTTTGTTATAAAAAGTCTGCCGTATGAGTTGTGTAACAAAACAAGTATTATATTTTTCAGTCTTCCATTAAATTTATTTCGCTGATTAGATATTAGATATTAGATAAGTCACTCCTTTTGGAAAAATAACGACTGCCTATCAAATTTATTGAAAAACGGAGGGGAAACTGCTCACAGACCACAAACTAAATCAAAATAATGTTACAGTGTTACGATACAGTAAACGTGCTAATGCATGAAATATTTAAGCAATAAAATCCGAGATAATTTACAATTTAATATAAAAAAGTAAAATTAGTTGGAATTGCTACGATATGAAGTTTTAAAACCAATATTCCAACATTTTCCACAATGCACTTCTACTATACAATCGTATTTTTTTGTAATTTCGTTATAATAATAGCCCAACTGCAAATCGAAAGATTAATCAGCGGTTTGGGCCTGTGCGAAGCCCCCTATTGGGACGCAGACAAGCAATGTCTATATTTCGTTGATAATTTCGGCTCTAATAGAACAATAAACAAATTCGACTACAAAACCGGAAGACACACATTTGCAGTAATTGGTGAGTTATCAAACCTAATTAAAACCGAATTGAAAATGTTCAAATCCAGGATCAAAGGGGGCCTCTTTCGTCATCCCGATAGAAGGCAAAGACGACCAATTTATCATGCCGTTGTTCAATAAATTGACGATAATCGAATGGGATGGCGAATCGGATCAATTCGCAATATTGACAACGATCGTCGAAGTTCCTTACCATTTTAACGATGGTAAAATCGACCCAGTTGGGCGATTATGGGCCGGTACGCAGAACGTCAAAGCGGACATTCATACGGTTCAGCCTGTCGGAAGTTTGTACAGTTTAGACGCAAAATTCGATCTGAAAACCCATCTGCAAGGCATCTATATCGCTAATGGACTCGAATGGAATTCGGATGTTGGTAAATTCTACTATATCGATTCGATGAAATTCGGTATCGATCAATACGATTACGATAATCAAACTGGAAGAATCAGTAAGATTTGCAAGTTGAATTTATTCGATTTAATTGAATTATTTCAGGCAATGGGGAACAATTGTTCTCGATCCGTCAGTATAATTTCTCAACGAACACTCACAGTCTACCCGGTTGGCCCGACGGTATTACTATCGACACAGACGGGAATTTATGGGTGACCATCTATAACGGTGACTGTATCATCAAAATTCACGGTCAAAGAAATGATACACTTTTAGATAGAATCGATATACCCAATGTATACATTTTAAATTAACGTAAATTTGGATTCTTTTACGATTCTTTCAGGCTGCCTCTTTGGCTTTCGGTGGTCCGAATTTAGATGAGCTCTACGTGACAACCGGAGATGTGCCGAGTAAACCGAATCAAGGGCATGTTTATCGAATTAAGGGACTGAACGTTAAAGGGGTGAAAATGAATAAATTCGTTTTGAATTGATTGTATTGAAATGTTGCTGGCAATCTTTCAATTTTCCGATTTAAGAAAATATAAATCTTCATTCTGAATTAAATGTTGTTATCCTTTCAAATAGAATTACACTATTTTAAATATTTTTATCCCAATCAGTAAATGTCACCGGTTTCTAATAATTTTGTTTCAAAGTAGTACATTGTTTTATCAAATTGGTGAACAGGTTTTAAAATACAAAAGTTTCTGTGTTATTGAATTGCAATCAAGAATTTCCAAAGTCTTTGCTTATTAACCTAATTAAGAGAATGACCTGAATTTTAAGAATAATAAGCAAATTCCCCCACATTAACAAAAAAAATTATTGAATTATTAATATCGAACAATTTAACCAAAATTTCTTGATATTTCGCCGTAAAAACAACAAAATACGCAAATAATGCCCAAAATTTATAACACAAATCTTTTAACAATCTTCACCAATTAATCTTCGAACTTTCATCTGGTCAAACTTCCAACGAGCCGAAATTTTATCTCAAAACAGAACAGCGGTTCTTCTTATAAATAAAAGACCCAGTATATTGTTTGACCTCTCACAATCACAATTGTTAAAAATTTCCGATAAAAACCCCCGTAGAAGACTTGTCCTGGTTAGTTGTTTACGAAATTTCTTGAAATAATGGCACCAATAATTGAGAAGGTTGTTGCTGGATTAGCCCTATGTGAAGCCCCATACTGGGACATTGAGACGCAATCATTATATTTCGTCGATAAGGCCGGTGATCGGAAAACAATCAACAGATACCGTCCGGAAGGAAAACAACACACTTCCACCCTTGTTGGTGAGTTGCAACTGTTTTATTGATTATTCCCTAGAATTGAATTATTCCTAAAATCAGGGGAGAAAGCGGTCGATTTTCTGGCTTTGGTGAGGGACAATGATGGGAGTTTTGTTGCGGCTAAAGAAGACGAAATCGTTATAATCGAATGGGATGGTGAATCGGATTTGAATAGGGTGACTACAAATTTAGGGAAATTCCGCTACACTTTCAATGACGGTAAAGTGGATCCGGCTGGACGATTATGGGGTGGTACACAAAACGTCAATTCAAGCGATATTGAGAACACCCCACCTGATGGCACTTTATATTGTTTACATTCGCGTAAAGTGACAACCAAACTGGAAGGAATCCGTATCGCTAATGGTTTAGCCTGGAATTTAGATATCAATAAATTCTACTATATCGATTCTTTGACCTATGGTATCGATTGGTTTGATTACGATAATGAAACTGGCGACATTAGTAAGACATTTCGTTTATTTTTACTGTGGCTAATCAATCGGTAATAATTTCAACTAGGTAATCGTCAGCAATTGTTCTCAACGAAAGATTATAAACTAGCAGGAATGCCGGATGGGATGACCATCGACGCTGATGGTAATCTATGGGTGGCAATGTATCAAGGCAATAAAATTTTGAAAATTGATGGCCAACAACCTGGTATACTTTTAGACACTATTGATCTCGATAATGTTACTTCACCATGCTTCGGTGGGCCGAATTTGGATGAATTGTACGTTACTTTTGGAAATTTACCAGATACACAGGGCAATCAACCAGAAGGTGGCGTCTACAAAATTACAAATCTTGGAGTTAAAGGCACACGGATGAATCGATTCGTTTTGTACTAGTCTGAGCAAGGGATTATTCGTTTTTTATTGAATTTTGTGTATTTTTAACCGACTGCTATTTCAAATAAAGTAGGAAACTCAATAGATTTACCCCAATTTGTTTCAATTGAGCCGACTCTAACAATAAACCAGGAAAACGAATAAATAAACCAAATTGCCTCGTTGATTCGATCTGCTGCGTAGCCTTTAGACGCATCGTTGCTTTTTTGAGTAGACCACCAGTTATTTCGTTATAATAACTCAAGTATAAGTTTGAAACTTGTTTCTCGTGATAGTCTCGATTGTAGTGGGTGATATTGTTAGTGTCTGATTCACACACAAGTTCAACAATCATTGCAAGTCAGTCGATTGAAAACAAGAAGAAATGCCGGTAAAAATCGAACAAATCGTCAAAGGGCTAAAATTGGGCGAAGGTCCGCATTGGGATATTGAGGCACAAGCTCTATATTTTGTCGATTTACTCGGTGATAACAGAGTAATTGGTAAATATGATTATGCAAGTGGAAAATACACCAAAGTGTCTGTTGGTAAGTACAATTAATTTAAATTACAAACCAAATAAACATTGATTAATTAATATTTTTAATTCACAAAAGATGTGCGATTTTAAAAATTAAAAATCTGTACGTATTCGAGTATAATTTTTATCAACTAAAGAATCGACATGAAGAATTTGTAGAAAGTTTCTTTCGGTTCTCTGATGAATTCTCGAACCAAAACAAATTAAATTATAGGCAGGGCCGGCTCGTGATTGCGACGAAAATGACTCGGAGGATCTTAAAAGCCTCAAGCCCTTCGTTTAATTGGGTAGCCAAATTTGAAAAAATTGCACCAAAATTTGGGCCCAACCCTTGTTGAAATCCGGACGAATTTTGAAAACTAGAGTTGCATCCAAGAGGCAAAATTTAGTTTTTCTCTGTGTTTATTTTTTTATAGTTATATAGCAAAATTCGTGAGAATTTCTCGAGAATATTCTAAAGTTTAGACCCAAAACTTAAAACTTCTCCTCAAAAGAAATATTAAATCCAATATTCAAAAATCTAGACTTATATTCGAAAAAATTATCTAAAGAAACGTAAATTATAATTATTTTCACTAGATTCTAGAGAATATGCAGAAATATGCAGAATTTTAGCATCATTCTTTATTGCTCCGGTTCGGATTATAAGAACGAAGCCCCAGGTGTTCAAAATTCCCATGCCTGTTCGGTTTTCTATAGAAAATTCACATTTCCACGATTTTTCTTTATCGTTTCAGAACCCAGCGGTTGCAGTTTCGTGATCCCGGTTGAAAATCAACCGAACCGATTCATCGTAGCGTTCAAAGACGAATTGACAATTATAGAATGGGATGGTAAAAGCGACAATTACGAGCTTGTTAAAACGTTAAAGACAGTCCCATATTTTCTTAATGATGCAAAAATCGATCCAGCTGGACGCTTATGGACCGGCACCCACAATCTCAATCTTGAAGATTTCCATGCGTCACCACCAGACGGGGAATTATACTGCTTGGATTCAAAGTGCGAAATTAAGAAGCATTTGGATAAAATCCAGCTGTCTAACGGCTTAACTTTTAACCCGAAAGCAACCAAATTCTATCATATCGATTCGTTGAAGCATTGCATCGATCAATACGACTACAATAAAGAAACTGGCACAATAAGTGAGGAAATTAAATGACCCTAAATCGATAGAAATTACCCAATTATTACAGGTAACGGTAGTGTATTGTTCAATTTAAATCAACACAATATTTCCGGGATGCCCGATGGTATGACTGTTGATTCTGATGGTAATCTATGGATAGCAGTGATTCATGGTGGTTGCATTCTTAAAATCGATGGGGAAAAACCGGAGACTCTTCTCGAAACGATCAAGATGCCGACACCTCAAGTAATTTATAGTTTTATTAGAATTTTATTAGAGTATTATAATGAAATTGCAATTATTAGGTGACATCTGTGGCTTTCGGGGGGCCGAATTTAGACGAATTGTTCGTCACAACAGGCGCTATTGCTATTCCGAATCAAGCGGTGCCAGATCCGGAAGCTGGCGGTGTTTATAAAGTCACCGGATTGGGGGTTAAGGGGCTACCGATGCATAAATTCGTCTTAGAATGAGATGTTTTATAAATAAATTAGTTTATTTAATCGATGGATTCGTTAATTGTTGCGTTGTTTTATTTATTTCACCCTCACCGTCAACTTGATTTCCTTGTATCTATCAAACAATTATTGGCACAATTTGAAGAATTATCTTGGTTTTCTTATCATTGGTGGCGTTGGTTTTTGGGAGGATGCAGCAAAGTTTGCGTTTTTATCTAAATACGTTTCAAAAATCGGCTAAATAGACGCCCACTATCATATTTTGACAATTTTATTTCTAACGCTAGCTCTCGGGCTAGTTTCTGTTCGAAATTTGGTTCACATTTGGCTCTTTAGCACAAACAGCAAATTTACAATCAAAACAAAACCATTGACCAATTTTTAACAATTTCTGCCCTAAAAAGAGGCGTTTTAGATAATTTTTATCTTTTAATACAATCGACTGAAAACCTCTAAGCAAAATAAAATCTATTCGATTATTCGATTTCGACTGCTACAATTGTCAAATTTCGACAGTGTCATGTGCCATAAAATGGAATTTCAATTCAAATAAACCGCAGAAAAATACCATTTTTGATCGTATTCTCCAAAAAGATAAATTTTAAGTCATGGCTCGCTGTACTAGACGCGTTAAAGGTACGATTATTATTAGAGAGACTGTGGCGGAAATTTTAAGGGCTGTAAATCTTTCTGCAAGTACAGTTTTGTAGTGCCTCTATTTTTAAGTTACTGTACACAAAAATTGGGTTTTTTTAATTGCTTGTTGTAACTGACCTTCTACTGAATTATAATTTAAGCCGGTTCGCATGAATTTTGATGAATACGACAAACAAGTCCAATGATACGCAATTTTTATCTTAATAATATATACAAAGGTAGAAAAATCTAATTTTAGCCACATTGATGACCCTGAGATTTCACAAAAATATTCAATTCAATAACAACAAATCAATATAATTATGCTAATTAGATAAAACCTCTATTCATTATTAGTTTTTTAAATTATTGCTTCTCTATAGTTGAACGATTGTTTAATTTTTAGTAGAACTAATATAGCACTGAGTACTATAATAAATTCATTATAGAATTGTACGATTGATAATGGACCTTGTTCGATTAAAATTTTCGAATTACATGTAAATTTAACTAGATTGGTGCATAAAGGAGGGAATTTATTGAATAATTCAAATGAAATTTTAAATATGCAATTAAGCTATTTGGTTAAATAATGCATAAAATGTGCATTCACAATAGACGTTATTTGTCTTGTTATATCGGCAATGTTTATAAATAATTGTCTATTTCTGCAATAATAAAATTTTTATTGTCCAATAAACATTTTGAAAATATTCATTAAATGCACATGTATACATACCTAGACTTCTTATCAAACTTGTAAACGTTTTATTGACTGTTATCAAACAATTTTTCCATAGATAAGTCGACAAAAATGAAATTAATAGTTCAGATAATAAATATTTTATAATGTGGAATTTTTAAGTCACTATTATTTATTTAAATGCTATATTTATAAAAATTATAAGTATTATGAGTGCGTGAATTAAATGATAATTAGCCGACTCTAATATAACGATACGGACTTGTGGGTGCGTTAAATATCACTGAAATCACGCAATTAGTGTCACCTTTCAAGCATATCATGCATGAATTTTTGCTCTATAATCAATTTTTGTACTATAACGACAGTAATTGTTGTTTCTGAAGGGCATTAACACTTTATTTAACGATATTTGGCCCAGTCGGTGGTGTAGGATCAATTTTAAAAACACCCCTTTACGGGGGAATATCAAGAGAAATATTGTAGTAATTTGAATAACAACACAATTTCATTATTACTTTAGTCGTGAAGTTGTGGTTTTAATTCGTGTTGCCATGCTTGTATATCTTTCGTCATAATTCAAACTTCAATTTAGCGTCCTTCTGGCAGAACGTTTATTTGCCAACAAACAATCACGAAAATCGTTTTTTATTAACATCATTCTCATACGTGTATAGCTGGATTGAAACGTTAATTATTGTTATTATTTGGACATCATTTAAATGATTGTTTTGTCCAATGATTACAACATAGTATTATCACAACTATTCATATGTACCTATGTTATCAATTTATAATTAAACACGCATTTCTCAATTGTTTCGTTAGATAAAGAAAAAAATAAAACACTTTTATTGGGACTGTTATATTGCGCAATTTAATGTTTAATTAGTCGTGTGTTTCAATAATATGCCAAGGAACTTTGTAGACAATCAAGTTGATTTTAGCCTACTTCGAAATATAAAATAATTTGGACTTTTGTCAGGAAATTTTCAACATTTAGTTTAGTTTTGTAACACCTTTCATGTTAATTGGTGCAATTTAACTAAACTGTGCTATGATTTTTCAATTTATAAAAATAATAATCTACACCGACATTTGAGGTAATCAAAAATAATTGAGGCTAGAATTAAATAGCGTTGTTTTCAATTCTTTCGCGATAATAATAAAAATCTTATCAGTATCATTATTTTTATGTGACAATGATGAATTTCTATTCTATTGATCAATATTGACATAAACTCTGATCTTTATCAATCGAATAAATCATTTGAACTCTCATCAACCTAAAATATTGGAATAATTCCGTAAGTGAATTACTAAAATTTTCATAAACAATGACATAATTTCCATTGGTTTAATGTAACTTTCGATTGTTGCCTAAATAACAATAATCCGAACAGAAAAGAACGAAATTAGAGCGGAAAAAGAGGAAATTTGGCTCGAAATCCATAACTTCTAATTTTAATATAGTCACGAGACATCAAATCATTAATAAGATACAATATCTACTGGATTTGTTTTCATGAAATAGAGTAAAAGCATCGAGTTTTGAATTAGTGAGTTAAATTTAATTTATGGCTTACACTAAATTAACTCTCATTTGCGAAATCGATCGTTTTATTGTTGTTATAACATAATACGCAATAGCACGAAATAAAAATTAATTAACACAAAATTTGGCTAATATTAAAATTACAATTGATTGTTTTCTATTTTAATTATATTAATGCAATATTGCCGCATTCTAGGAAAAGTTATCCAATTATTTGGCGAGTAATTCGAAAAATATTGCGCGGAACAATGACAGAGTCTCTGGAGATGAATTTAGCGAAATTTGGGCCTCGTAGCTCAAAGTTGGTCAAAAACGCTCGTTGCTAACCATTTTAAAAACGAGTTACATTCATCAGTCAGAATAATTTATTTATTTTGGAATGTGTGAATCTTACTCCTTTAAAAATCGCATCTACCTCTAAAACGAGCGCTTTTTGACCAATTCACGCTGAACTACGAGGCCCAAATGATCGGCAAACAATCTCCAGCGACTGCCGATAAATCCTTGAAATATTTTTGAAATTATCAAATAGAATATCGCAGATAAACTGTTAGTTCAGCGGTCCTGTATATCGTAAATTGGGGAAAGATGAACAAAATTTACAAATTTAGTCAACGCTTCAGGCAATTAAGTGGAGTATACAACGGTCGCTTTCCGATTTTACGCAACATTATTACGAAAGTAACAGGAATAACTACAGATGGATTGAAAATTACAATAGTAATCGATTTTGTAACTTAATCCGCAGCATTTTCAATTACCAAATGGAATATTATTGGGTGTTAATTACCAGAAATCTGACTAATCATGTTATAGTTCATTTAATTTCAATTTCCATTATTTTTATTACTTAAACAAGTTTATTTTTATAAACTTGTTATCCACGTTTATCTCCCGTTGGCTAGATATCCAAAGTCAAGGATTTAATTTTCATTTATAATAACACAACATAGCAATAAGCAAGGTTTTAAATTAGTTTATTAATTAATGATAGATAAACGATATAATCTCTACTGATCTTGTATTAATTAATAATAATTGAGTGTAATTACAAACATAATTGTGTCATTCGTTTAGTTCTAATATGTTCACGTGACAATAGAGTTTTTACTAATGTTTTATGCTGCGATATTATTCAATCGGCCAGTTTAAACTACAACTCAGCCGAAGCAAGTTCAAACTGTCTCTAATTTTTGTATTTTGTCATCAACATTCCGAGAGATTGTCGCTGGATTTTTGACAAATCAATTCTCCTTGGTTTCGATCGTTTCGATCAAATCGTGTAGAGTAAACAAGTTTTGAAATAGGTAAACTTGAACCTTTGAATATAAAAAAGAGCTAAACAACAGCAAGACAACTCCGTCAGTTCTCTGTTAGTACCGTTCACGTTCGCTCATTAATTCTCAACGATTAGTAAATTGTAGTTGTTTTAAATCGATTATGTCGCCGCAAGTCGTCCAAGTTACACCTTGTGTGACATTAGGCGAAGGCCCCCATTGGGACACCGTCGATCAAACTCTATATTTTGTCGACGTTTACGGACACCATCTGTGCCGCTACGTGCCGGCCACAAACAAATTCGAAAAGGTCTCAGTTGGTGAGTTGTTCAAACGAAAATTTGATTATTATTGTAAGTCTCGTGATGTTTTCAAGCACCTCACAAGCCGAGTTTTATTATAACGATCGAAAACAGACGGAACCATTTCATCATATCGCTGGATAATCATTTGAAATACGTCAAATGGGAACCGGATAGTGGTAAAATAGATTACCTTAAGAACATCTGTGAGTTCTTCCACGACGAGAAGAAGTGCGAAGGGGTCCGTTTAAACGACGGCAAATGCGACAAATACGGACGATTATGGGCCGGTTGGTTATCAATTTTTTGGTGGAAAAGCCGGTTGTAATTTATTGAAATTGCAGGAACTATGGCCCTATTCAATGGCGATTTATCCGAAATTCCGGCAGCTGGAATTTTGCACAGTATTGATAATTCCGGCCAGCCGAAATGCCACACCGAAAATGTCAGTATTTCGAATGGTATGTGCTGGAATTACGATTTACACAAAATGTATTACATCGATTCACTCAAAGGAACTATCGATGTACACGATTATGACGGCAGTAATTGCGATATAAGTCAGTATTGCACTGTATACAACAATATAGAAGATAATCAAAAATATTTCTATTGTAGAAAATCAAAAGGTACAATTCACTTTATCGAAACACGACATTCCTGGAATCCCAGACGGGATGACTATCGATACCGATGGGAATTTATGGGTGGCAGTTTTCAACGGTAGTCGAGTTATCAAGTTCGACGGTAAAACCCCCGAGACTCTGTTACAAACGATCGAAATGCCGGTGAAACAGGTAATGGTTGCAATGTCGATTCGATTTTTATGATTCGAACAATTCGGAATTTAAGGTAACTTCAATGACTTGGGGCGGTAAGAATTTGGACGAATTGTACGTAACTACTGGGGCTTTAGAATGGGGCGATGATAAGCCCACAGATCCGGCTGGGGCGACGTTCAAAATTACTGGAACAGGCTGTCGCGGATTTGCCGATTGCAAGTACAAATCGAAGGATTGAATATTGTTTATATTTTTACAATTGATATTTACACCATGGTTATTAAATAAATATTAAGAATTTAATTAACGGATTTATCATTTGGAATTAGTAGGTTCAGGGGATTAAAATGGAGGCGCTTTTAGAGGGTGCCACAAATTTACAATGAAAACAATTATTGTTTTTCTAGAGGATTTATTTAATGAGTAAAGTAGGGAGTAATAATCATTAAAACAAAAAATTAATTGCAGTAATTCAAAACGTCAACGTGCAATTAAAGTTCATTTAAGTCTATAAATATAGACTTAAATGAACTTTAATGACGATAAAAATTATGACTTTTCGTTGTAAGTTGATAAATAAACTGCGATATCTACATAAATTTAAAAAAATACGTCCAAAAGTCCAACATTTGAGTGGTTTCTGCCCTCTTCAAACAAGCAAAATATGATTAAAATTTAATTTAACAAGCCAATTTTGTTTCATTCAAACCCAAATTTGGGCATTTTTACAGCTAAAATTGAAGACAAGCTCAAATTTGAATTCATACAACATTCAAGCCTCGTATTTGTGTGCAATTTCTCATATCGATTCACACATCAAATCAATCAATAAACAATACAACAAAGAAACTGGGACAATGGGTACAATGGAAATTTAAAAATGAATAATAAATAACGTCGATTAGCCTTCAATTGCCAGTAATACGGCAGTATTTTCCTTTAATAAAACACAATATACATGGAATCATTAGGGGCGATTTGCTTTTAAATAAATTGTTCAATATGAACAATCACTAACACAGCAAATTTCGTAGTATTTCTGTGATAATCAATTGATTCTGTGATAATTGTTTAAATTTGTGAATCATCACCGTTGTGGTTTTCCTCAAACAAAACCGCATACTACAATAATTCATTTCCATTTTATAATTTTTAGTCGAGCATGTGTAATTAAAAAATATCACTTCATCAGTTAGTTAATTGCTTAAATGTTTAATAAAACACACAAAGTCCAGTTACAGCTAGCAGAAAAGTTGTTTTTTAACAAAATCTTACCAAAATTTCCAGTCATCAGTTTAACCGAATTCAATTTACATCATCCTAATTCTGGTAAATTCGCTTTATAATATCCTGGAATAATCGCCATGATTCATTTGGTGGTATTCTGTAATTTTAATAGAGTTAGTGGACTATAAAGAAAATTGACAATATTCTAGATTTACTCGATTATTGGAATGAATTTTGCTTGTTTTACTCGAAGACCTTCAAACATGTGCAATCACTATTGTTGTTTATAAATAATTGATGAACTTTGAGGTATTTCCAATGTACGTTTGTTTTTAAGAATCAATTATGCATGAAACCTACATAAAAATTACTCCTCTTGTCTTCAAAATATTGTTAAAAAACAGAAAATAACACATTAGTGGACTATTTGGCGAAGGATTTCTCGTTTATTTTTCACTCAAAATTCAAATGTTTAGGCTCGTTTGAAAGAGCATTTCAAGCTGCAGAATTCTCATATTTTGAGGTGATGGAGTTGTTTTTCTGGCAAAAATATCATAATTTAGAAGCCTATAGAAATCCGAATCATTTTTGATAGGTGAAAATTGCTAAGAAATTTCCCGATGATTTCCCCAGAATTTTCAGAAATTGACTTTCCAAATCACCGTCTTTATTGTATAAGTTTTGAGAAAATATCTTGTTCTACTATCGTTAATATGTCAATTTTTCCGATTTTCCGGAAAACTAACAGATATTTTCCTACATAATTGGAAATCGTTTTTAATTTACCATATAAAGCAACTTGATTTATTGAAAATAAATAGTATTTACTAACTTGTAGAGGAAAACAGTAAGAAGAAAATGTTCTGACATTTTCCTCTATAATTCAGAACTTCCTCAAAGTTTTCCAAAACTAATAGATCCATATTATAGACCGAGAAATGCCCGTTTCAACGAGATCCTACGCGGCGATCCAAGTTTCCAGTTAAAGAAGAAATCATCAATTGAAGGTAGCCTTTTTGACAAGTTGCATCCTGGTCCTTTCAAATGAAAAAAATTAAGTAAAATTAAATCATTTCCTGTTTCTAGTCTTATTTCGATTTTGTACTCATTTAACACAGTGACAATGCGAAATCATAAAATCCATCTTATCAGTAATTCTCGTAGAGACTCCCCAAGATTAATTAACCATTATCATTCTATAACTAACGAAATATGGCACCGAAAATCGAAGTTGTAGTCAAAGGAGTTAAGTTGAGTGAGGGACCCCATTGGGATATTGACACACAAAGCTTATATTTCGTGGACGTATTCGGGAAAACTATCGGAAAATACCATTATCCAACCGGAAAATACACAAATATATCAATTGGTAAGTCATTTATAAAATTTAATATTTTCTCTAAGTTATTGTAACGATTTAGAACCGTTTCGTGCTTCGTTCATAATCCCTATCCGTAATCGAAAAAACCATTTCATCGTACCGTTAGTTGGCGAATTAACAATAATCGAATGGGATGGTCAGAGCGATGGCTACAAGACTGTTAAACGGTTGGAGAAAGTTCCAAATTATTTCAACGATGGTAAAGTTGATCCATCTGGGCGCTTATGGGTCGGCGCTCATAACGTAAATTTTGAAAATTTAGCAAACACGCAGCCGGTTGGTATTTTGTACAGTGTAAATTCGAATTGCCAAATCAGCAAACATTTGGACAACATCAAAATCTCAAACGGGCTAACTTTTAATCCGAAAACAAACAAATTCTACCATATTGATTCGTTAACCTACGGCATTAACCAATATGATTACGATAAAGAAACTGGAACAATCGGTATAATAAAACTTGAAGATTATTTCAAATTAATTAGAGTTAATTATAGCAAATGGGCGACAATTTTTCTCACTAAAACAACACAAAATAACCGGAATTCCTGATGGTATGACTATTGATGCCGATGGTAACTTATGGGTGGCTATATTCAATGGTGGATGCGTTATTAAAATTGATGGTAATAAGCCTAATACGCTTCTAGATACCGTTAAGATGCCGACAAAACAGGTAATTTCGGTGCAATTTCGGGATATTTTGTAAAATTTCTGCGTTTCAGGTGACTTCTGTGGCTTTCGGCGGGCCGAATTTGGATGAACTTTTCGTTACGGCCGCTGCAATTTCTGTTGGTGGTATCGAGCCGGAATCGAGCGATGGGTTTGTTTATAAAGTCACAGGATTGGGGGTTAAAGGGGCGCCGATGAATCAGTTTGTAATAGATTGAAGTTAGGGGATGATTAAAATTACTTATCTACATTTCTGTTTTGCTTCCTTTTTCTCTTGTATCTTCGTGATTTGTGTGGCCAAATTACAAGCTCTCAAAATTGCTTAGTTGTAGATTTAATCGTTGTTAGATCCGCTTTACAGAAAGACCTTTGGATTGTAATTATCGCTGGTAGAATTAAAATTACGTTAACACAAAACAAGTCTATTATATCAAAACATGTTTATTTCGGTTGAAATTATAGTTTGAAATTAACACCAGGATAACCTTTAGCACCGATCCCGGTAATGCGATACAGAGCCCCATGATCTGGCGGTGGTAAAACAACACCATCTACTGTAAATGACGCCGAAGTCACGTATAATTCGTCCAAATCTGGACCGCCGAAAGCAACAGAAGTTACCTAAAACGCCAATACTTGAGTAAAATTGCCGAAATTAATTTGGGATTTTATAAACTTGTTTTGCCGGTAGATCGATTGATTGTAGCAAAGTTTCCGGTTGACGCGGATCAATTTTGATGACTTTATAACCATTGAAAATTGCAATCCATAGATTACCGTCCGTATCGATGGCCATGCCGTCGAGAAAACCGTTGATTCCGTGTTTTGATGGCGTGAAAATTGGACGACGATTTGCTACAATGAAATTTTCAAAAATTTCGTTCAATTTTAGAACAAGACAAACTACTGATTGTGCCATTATCTAAATCGAAATCAAATTCGTCTAACATCCCCCGTGGTGAATCGATATAATAGAACTTCTTCAGGTCTAAATTCCAGGCTAAACCGTTAGAAATTCCAATGTCAGTCAGATGGCGTTTGAGATTATTGCGGCCGGTTAGACTGAAAAAACTACCCATTTTCGGTTTTACATGGCCATATTGAGGTTCATCGCCCATCGTGCCGGCCCATAACCGACCGGACGGGTCACATTTGCCGTCATTGATGCGATTACCCAACAGTTCCGGATGCACATCGACTTCACACAATTTCTCAACAATTTCAATCCTATCGCCGACGCCATCCCAATCAATTACCACCAACTGACATCCGATACTTATTACGAATTTATTCGGCTGATCTTCTACAGGCACAATAATACTAACATGACCCCCTGGAATTTTTCCGTCATTAAAATTGCTCTAGAAATTATAATCGTTGACAATTACCAACTGTCGCTGTTGCGTGTTGTTTTGTTTCGGGGGCGTAACGATGGATTTGTTTACCGAAAATGTCGACGAAATATAAGCTCTGAGTTGCGGCATCCCAATGGGGGCCTTCTCCCAACTCGCAGCCTTCAAGGAGGCGTTCAATCTCGACTGGCATTCTGGAAGAATTGCGTCAAAATACAGCAAATCGAATCGAATGGTTCAACACGTTCTTCTATTTTGAGGAAAGTTGTCGTCGAATTGACAACTTTTCTAGGCCAATTTCGAACAAATTGCACAATTTTCTCTAATTGTGGGGATTTCATCGGTGATTATTGGACAATTAGGCGGAATTATTCAAAATTCTACTCACCTGTTGCGTTTATTTTCCGTTGACAGCACACTTTAAAGTCTCTATTGGAATAACAAATTTTATTACATAATTAAATTCAGGTTACAACTGTAAATATGAGCTACAGCTGGTCGAATAAACAAACAACTTTTGATCTAATAATGAAAAAATATTGCAGGAGATACTCGTTGATAACTATTGAACTACGCTGATAACTTTTTAACAATCTTCAGAGTATTATCATTAGGTTCAATTACGATAATATTGTTTTAAAAATAGTAATTATTTGCTACAAGAAAAAAGAGTGGTATAAACAAAATAAAAAAATAATTTACAAACATCTTTGTAATTATAATTATTACTTTTGTAAAGTTAAACTTGAAAAATCTGATTAAATCAAGGCCAATTCAATTAAAGTACCAGCCAGAAAAATTCAACCAGCTTGACAAAAATTATTATCCGGTTGTTTATTTCGTTTAGTCTAAAATTATAAACTGAACCGAAAACAATACGCTAGTGGTGTTTTAATTACCAACTGCAATTAAAATGGATAAGAAAATGCACATAAAAATAGAACGTTTAACCGATAGTGCAATCCTTGGTGATTCTCCCCATTGGAATCCCGACAATCAGTCCCTTTATTTTGTTGATATCCTAGGCAAAACTATCCATAAATATAGCACAATTACCAAAAAATACATCTCGCATAGAATCGGTTCAAAACAAGTATCGTTCATTATCCCGGTAGACGGCGAAAACGACCAATTTGTAGTTTCTTTATCGAAAGAATTGGTGAAAATTCGATGGAGCGACAATCGCCCGGAAATTCTAGAGAAGATTACCGAAATCGAAACAAGCAAAGACGCCTTTTTCAATCGCTTCAACCACGGCAAATGCGACAATTCTGGCCGATTATGGGCAGGTACTCAATTTAGAAATTGTCGATAAACAATAATTTTCTCGATTATCAACAGGAACAATGTCGACGTTAGCTGAGAGGCCGCTAATTTATCCACCTGCAGGTAAATTGTACTCGTTCGGCGAGCATTTTAAGATTAAACAACACTTGGATGGCATTAAAATTTCGACTGGTCTAGCTTTCAATGAGACATTAAAGAGAATGTACCATGTTGATTCATTGAAAGGTACAATCGATCAATACGATTACGACGAGGACCAACCGAATATCTGTAAGGTTTCAATTGTTAGAAGGGTTCAGATCTAATTTGGTGATTTCAGCGAATTGTACGCCGATATTTACGTTGGACAAACACCAAATTTACGGTATGCCCAATGGGATGAGTATCGATTCCGATGGTAATCTATGGGTGGCGATTTTTAACGGCGCTAGGATAATTAAAATCGATCCAAATCGGCCGGAGACTCTGTTACAAACAATCGAAATGCCAGTAAAACAGGTAAAAATAATTTCGAATTTGTTCCTATTTAAACGAGTCATAGATTTTCGTGTTGATTAATTGAATTTCCAGATAACTTCGTTGACGTTCGGTGGTCGGAATCTTGACGAATTGTACGTAACAACCGGTGCTTATAAATTCGATAATCAACAATTATCACGGCCAGAGAATGGGGCCTTATATCGAATTACCGGTTTAGGTGTTAAAGGATTGTTGGGATCCAAAATTAAATTATAACTTATTCGTTAAACGGAGAAGAAAATATCAAGATTAATACTAATTAAATTATTTACAATTTTTGAAATGCTATCTAATATTTTTAATAAATAATAAATCAAAATAATTATCGTAATTGCAACTGCAACTAACTGCACACAATCTTGAATTTCTGGTTATCAAATGACTGGATTTATTGTTATTATCATTGTTGAAAGGAGGCCAATTCTGATTAAAGGTCATTTGTTAATATCCCAATTGATTAGCGCTAATTAAATTCTGTTTTTGTTAACAATGAATTATTATTTTCGATTGTTTTTATTGAATTTTTAAACGTTTAATAGGGTGCATAATTGACCTTTTTCATACAGGAATTAGCCCCAATTAACTTCCTTGTTTGTCCAACCATTCTAATTAATTTGTTTATAACACGGAATTATTTAAATTCTTATCTTTAACAATCATATTATTATAATTTTTAATTCTTTAGCTTATTTTTTAAACGACTACTAATGCAGGAGGACTCAGGTCTTAGTTTAACAAATCAATGAATAAACAGGCTTCATGGAACCCCCTGGCGGCAATTTCGACACTTTTGCACTGAATTATAGCCCTTTTGGCCCTTGAAAGCCCAATTCTGATTAAGTCTAGGTAGGCCCTTGGTTACCTTGGTTTTAATCATAAAGTCTGTCACTATTGTCAAAAGGGCTCCAATTTTGAGCACGATACTATTCTGTGCAGTGTAGATAGATCAGCCTGTATAAAATAAGATTTCTATTAAAATAAATTACGAAATAGAAATTTTATTAATTTTATGATTGATAGGTTCAATAAGATTTCTAATTTAAAAACTGATAACGACGAAAAACCAAAACACTTTAATCCAATCGTTGAAAACAGGGAGAATTTCGGTTGAATTCAAAATGAGTCAAGTTAATGTTGCCATAATTTGTGACCCTTGTGATGTTGGCACAAGAATCCATTGGGACGATGTGAAGAAATGTTTGTTCTATGTTGATGTACCTAATTCGTTGATTTACAAATATCAACCAACTGATAAAACGCTCACTAAGGCTAGAGTTGGTAATTATCAATTTCATTGTTATCGCATACAAAGTATTCAATTTTCAATTTTAGGGGAAGATGCGTTAGCTTTTGCATTTCCCGTGAAGAACCAGGAGAATCTATTCATCGCCGGACTTGGTCGAAAGTTCGTCCATTTCAACTGGGATGGCGAATCGGAGGCTGTTGATAATTTACAAGAAATTGGCGAAATCGACAATGAGGGCGAATTGACAAAGAATCGTTTGAATGGCGGTAAAGTAGATCCGGCGGGGCGGTTATGGGCCGGTTCGATGGGTCCTACCGGGCCCGATGGTGACACATTACCCGATCGTGGTTCACTCTTCAGTGTTAATCGCGGTAAAATACGTAAACACTTGAGTAATATCGGCATTTCGAATGGTTTAGCTTGGAATATTGACGAGAAAAAAATGTATTATATTGATACTTTATTTCCTGGGATTTACCAATTTGATTACGATCATGCTAGCGGTGATATCAGTAATAAATATAGAAAAGTAGATAAGTATAAAAGTATCGGTTTAATTTTTGTTTATTTAAGGTAATCAAGAGATTATCTTCAAATTCGAGAGAAACGTTAAAGGCTTACCGGATGGTTTAACAATCGACCAAGACGGCAATTTGTGGGTGACAATGATATATGGTTCGCAAATATTAAAAATCGACCCAAGAAACAGGAAATTATTACAAACTATACAAATGCCAACAACACAGGTACGATATCAATATTAGAATTATCGATAAGATTTACGTCTAGACTAAATTTTAGATAACATCGTTATGTTTCGGCGATGAAGATTTACAAACGCTCTATGTAACAACGGCACGGATTATTGTCAGAGAACAAAAACCCGAATATCCAGCCGGGTGTGTTTTCAGTTTGAAAAACGTAAATGTCCAAGGATGCCCCAGCGATGCCTACGAGAAATAGCAGAAATCGAATTTCGCGCCATTTTTCTTCAAGTCGGCCATGGACGCTTAATTTTGATTGGTCCAATTCACATTCATAGGCTACTCTATTCAAATAAATCCTTAAAAGAGACGTAATATTAGAAAAATTCAATTATTAATATTTTGACTATTTTGGGTGATTTTTAATTTTATTCAATAAATTAATTATAAAAGGTTGATTAACGGAATATTTTATTATATTCGAGGCTCTCTGTATAAATTATTGTTAGTGGTTTTATCTATGGTGGTTGGTAACATTGGTGATATGTCAAAATTTCTGCAAATGTCAAATAAATTTGTTTATGTAGAAAAAAACAATTATCTTTAAATCTAACTGAAAGAAACTGTAATTAAAGTAAAATGTCGACAAATAGGTGATAATTTCGATAAAGAAATCGGTTTGTAATAGACAATGGAATGTCTGAATGAAGTATTGATGCATGCAATATTACAGAACGATTTGAAACGGGTAAAAGCCTATTTGAAACGAGGTACCAATTCTAAAACAAACATTAAAACAACTCCAACAATACGAATGATTGTAGGTATCAATATTAATAAGATTTGTTCGAGTGGTATGACTCTGTTAGGTGTAGCAGCCCAGACTGGCAACTTAACAATTGTCAAAACTCTAATCGACCATTCGAATTGTGTCGAATTGATGAAAAATGGGGCGACGACAGCCTCCACAACGACACCATCAACAACACGTTCGAACCTACATTTAGATTTACATTCGAATCGGAAATACAAAAATATTGGATATTTTGTTGTAAATCGAGAAATCGAGGATAACGATTTTGGCGATGGTCCAACACCTGAAGGCATGGACGGCCTCGAATGGGACATGGAGATTCGCAATAATGCCGATAATGATGATGATGTTGTAGACGATGATAACGATAATGAATCGCGCGAAATTAACAATATTTATCAATGGTATGCGAATATATTGAATCGAAGTTCGATAGTTTTACGTTCACCTGATAACGATATAGCACGTTTAGATAGTCATGGTGAGAATGTTCTGCATTATGCTGTACGTTCTGGTAATGTCGAAATGGTTAAATATTTGATGGATACTTTCAATGAATTGAGTGTTAATCAAACTGATTCTGCGCTATTTAGTCCGTTGCATATTGCTGTTTTAAAGTGCCATCTACCTTTAGTTCGATATTTGGTAATATTGATACAAATTAATTAATTGATTAATTAAGATTTGATAAACAGATAGATCGTGGTGCGAATGTTAATAGCGTTTGTCGGGAACGTCGAACACCTCTACACCTGGCTGCCCATCAAGGTTATATAGAAATAATGCAGATTTTATTAGAGAATGAGGCTGATGTGAACGTATTCGATATGAAAGAACGTACACCATTATCATTAGCGGTTTTAAGTTCACGCGAACAAGCTGTTAAGTTATTAATAGAACATGGTGCACGTTTAAATCAAGAAGATGCAACTGGTTTTACAGCATTACGACGTGCTGTATGGAATGATTCAACAACAATTACAATTTCATTATTGGATGCTGGTGCACGTATTATACAATCGCATTATTTATTACATGCGGCTGTACGTAGTAATAATGTTGAAATGGTACGTGCATTGCACAATGCTGGTGCTTTATTAAATATAAGGGATCATCAGGGGCAAACACCGTTAATGGTAGCATGTTCGAGGAAGAATATAACCGTTGTTAAGTATTTATTAAAACACGGTAATTTTCAGTTTTATATTTGTCTGAAATTGAAAGTAATATAATTTTTAAAGGGGCCAATGTAAATACCATCAATCATATAAATGGAATGACAGCCTTACATATATGTGTTCAAGATATACGTGAAAAACGTAGTCTGGAATTATTAATTGAACTATTAATATCCTATGGTGCTGATATGAACATAACCAGTTATCAAGGCAATGTATTATTTTATTCAATAATATTAGAAAATATCCATGGTGCAATTGTGTTAGTAAGGCATGGTAGTAATGTAAATATACGTGATGAACGTGCATATTTTGATATGTTAAGTTTAGCAAAACGACATGGTAATTTAGAATTAGTTAAAACAGTTGTTTATGCTGGTTTTAATTTTTCCAATATGGTATTCAATTTGAAATCATTGAAAACTCAAATTGATGATCCAATTTATGATTTTCTTATAAATGTTAAAAGTTCACCATTAAATCTAAGAGAATTATGTCGAATTGTTATTAGAAAGAAATTAGGACGATTTTTAATTAATAAAATCCGACAATTACCATTACCGGGAATGTTACAACAATATTTAGCGTTGGAGATTATCTAAAATTTTCAAACAGTATTAATTTTTCTAACTTCCAAATAATTTAGCTACAAAGCGACAAACTATTTATTCGCATATTATTGACATTATAATCTGTTGTAGTAGATGGGTATTTTCGATTAATTGGCTATAGATTTGTATGAATTTTATTGTAAACGAATCAAATCTAGATTTCCGTTATAATTGCACAAAATTAGCAGCTGGTATCTGCTAAATTTACTTATGTAAGAATAGTTTGTTTGTCTGCTAAAGTGATGCTAGGTTTATTGAATTTAAACAATTATCTATCTAGTCGGTTTATAAGAAAGTCCAATTGTTGGTTTTACTGAAATTCTTGTGTTCGTTATACCAACTTTACTCCAATACCCAGCAGCGCTATTTCATTAAAAGATCTCAGTTTTTTATATAAAAAGTGTTCCTAGATTTTCTTTTATGAAATTGTATTATTTATTGTACAATTTAAAATACAATTTAAGTTGTTAATTTGTTTATTTGAATTTTATTACGAGATAAATCCGGAAACTTGAATATTTCCAAATCTCTACGGCCATAGTTTCATCAAAAATCGTGAAAGCTCGATCAGATTAAATACAATTGTTGATCTGTAAAAATGTGTGCTTCTTTCCACACCACCTGTGAGGTAAAGCACTAGGTGCGTTTTTTTATAGTGGTATCCCCTGTAGG